>JAOVVI020008462.1:0-14172 GCA_028571085.2 Nepenthes alata
GCGTTTTTACCATTCGGGATCCGTTTTGACTATTCTAACCCAATCTTTGACATCCTTGGACCTTATTTTTGATTATATAACCTTAATAAGTTATGATTATCATAATTTAATACCCGAAATCTTGTCTACGGATTAACATTTTATCGCTTACAATTTTGATTCCCGATTCACTAATTTCGGTTCTTTGAGCTTTCCACTCCATTCCTTCCGTACCTTATGAACGTAATTTACCTATTTTAATTTATTTACCTTCTAATTATCATATTTTAGAACTCGGGTCATCACACATCATTAAGCAAATCATTGTGGAAACATGCTAGAGATTTGGTTTGCCACAAATAAGGAATCTGGTTGACTCTAAAATTCTAATTATTCAACTCAGGATCGCAACATCTTAGAAGTACGAGCTGTCAAAAAGCCATATAGTCAGGAATCCAAATTATTAGGAGTTAAAATCGTCAGAATATCAAATGATTAAATTTCTGCCAACTTAGAGACTAGAGAATTCTGAGGTATTGAGATCAATAATTGAAAATTTTTTTTCATTTAAATAGTTTTATTAATCTAAAGTTTTAGTGACTTATAATTTTATGTGAATAAATACAAGTTCAAAGTACAAAAAGAACAAATTAAAATACAACCTAAATGTGAAAATAAAAACTCTTCTTTCATTTATAGATACACTCATGTATGAGATGTGTTCCTACAAAATAAACTCCAAAAATCATTCAGCTCAAAAAAAATAAAGGAGAAATTGGTGAACCAACAACCAGAAGCAAAATAAGAAGAGCATCCTAGAGGTTCACACCCCCTCTCAGATTCAATATTAAGTCCATTGGCTCTAGTGGGGTAATATTAAGCCAACAAGGATGTCACAATACAATAATCAAGATACATCAAACTAGGTGATCCCATCTATTAAATTGCAAAACCTACAACCTCTTGAATGGATAGTGTTGGGTATTTGGAGTAACCACCCGAAAGGAAAATCACTCTAGTTAAGGATGTAGCATAAAAGAAGGAAACAAAGATGGTTTTCCATATAAAGAATGGAAATCAAGAAAACCTTTACGAATGCCTCCCAGAAAAATGCGAAAGCATATAAGAGCGCTCTTTCCTCGATTCACCAAATGTGAGGGACTTCATCAGATATTGAGACTTGAAATTTAGTTGATGATTAAACTAGGGCAGTTCCTTTTATAGTAAAAACAAGCTACAAAACTAGGAGTTTTTAAGCAAAAAAAAGTAGTCTAATGGTTAAAGAATCTTAGTTAATAAATCAAATAATCAAGCTATGCTTGACAAGATCAATTATCATTCAATGTACATTAATTATGATTCTAACAAGAATGAGCATTTGGACGATGTTCAAAGCAAACCACCTGGATTTCCATTTTCACTTACTCAAACTTGAATTCAACTTTCGAGCATAGAGGCTACTATTAGTAGAGTCTATGAGTAGATCAATCCAACCAATTGATATATAGGGCCCCACAAACTATAAGCCCATGGAGAGGGATCAATTAACTGATGTGTTAGGTCCAGATTAGGGAAGAATCTAATTGAACTATCAAATAGTTGAATAACTGGATTGCTAATAATAGAAAAAATGAGGTGCCGATTGGACAAGCGATTAATAAATCTTGACAATTAATCTAGACAATTGGCTATATCAATCAAGGGATGAATGGTTGGGCCAATTAAGCTGTTAATGCACCTAACAAATGATAATAAAACTCAGAGATTATAAAATGGTTGATTCAATAAGTTCACAACCGATCCAATGCCTCAATTTATACACAATTGTACTTCTTCAAAAAAGGTATATTGATTGGCAACAAGGTTATAAAAATACTAATTTTTTCTGAATAGAAAATGAGAAAAAGTGAGGTTTCCCAAAAAAGCACTTATAGAACTCAAGCCTTCTAAAAATTGTAAATCTTAAAAATCATGGAGCCAAACCACCAATTCCAACTCTTTTTAATCCTCAACCACTTGTTATCTTTTCATTTTAAAGAAAAATTTCTAACTTCAGTATTAGGGGATATTTTAGAGAGTGCATCCCATATCTTTTAATTTCTTATTGTTTGTTGGGGTATGCAAATTTAAATTTAAAATTTTAAAGATTCAACCCAACTTTATTTGAACAACTATCCAAATCTAATGTATGCATTAAAAGCTTTAAGAGAAGTAAGGACAAATAGTTTTCATTGGACAGATGAATACCAACAAGCTTTCAAAGAGTTGAAAGAATACATGGCACATGCACACTTTTCAACTTGTCCTAAGAAAAACGTATAGTCATACCTCTACCTGGTCGTCTTAAAATAGCCCTAGGTGCAGTTCCGGTAAGGAAAGAAGTGGAGATTCAGTGATCAGCATAATATGTCAAAAAGATCTTACCAGACACGAGCAAAAACTGCAGCTTTAGCCATAGTTTTTTCACAAGAATGCTTTGACCCTATTCTAATTCAAAAATATTATGGTCTTAATGGATTAATCACTAAAAAAGATATTATAGAAATAAAAAATATCTAAACATCTAATCAAATAGTCTATCGAGTTGGGTAAAATTGACATAAAATTTTAATTTTGGCCATCCATAAAGGGTCAAACTCTCGTAGACTTTATTATTAAAACAACAACCTCAATCTTAGGAGAAATAAGTAAATATATAGGGGATACATCAGAGGGGCTATCACTGTCATAGATGCTCCATGTAGATAGAGCATATTCACAATCAAGTAGCAAAATTGGAATAGTATTAGCTACACTTGAATGATTCGAGATAAAATACTCAATTAATGCGATGGAATACAATTCTCTCCTAACTAGATTAAATTAGCCAAAGAATGTCTGTCAAAAATGTGATAATCTATAGTGACTTTGAACTGGTGTTCATTATGTGTTGGCTGATTTCAAAGTGTCCAACCCAAATCTGGGCAAGTACCTCCCCAAGGTATGAGATCTCTTGTCCCTCCTCGATAAGGTTGAAATTATCCATATCATTAGAGAAGATAATTAAAAAGATAATCGACTTTCTATGATAGCAACATTCAATTACAGAGAATAACATGCCTAAGATATGAAAGGGATGCTTCCAAGATCAAGCACTGAGGAATGAGATAAATTTCTCTAAGAAACTGATGAGGTAACTTTGATGACTGCATACTTAAGTCCACTAAAAATGAAATGCTTTTGAGTAATTCCATGGAGGCAAAGCACATTTCTAAAATGGTAGGTTGGTACACTTTGGTGGATGGGTCATTGTATAGAAGAGGTTATTTAATACCCTACATACACTATCTAACTCCAGCAGAAGCCGATTATGCTCTCAAAGAGGTGCATTGTGGCACATGTAGAGCTCATATGAGAGGTATAAATTTAGGATTTAAGATCATGAGTTAGTACTATTATTGGCCAACTATGAAGAAGGACGCGATACAGTTCATCAAAAAATACAAAGATTACCAAATCCATACAAATGTACCCATTGCATATGAAGTTTGAAGCTTTACAAGTCCCTTGGCCTATCGTGCATTGGGGGCTAGACATGTTAGGCTTGTTTTCTTTAAAAATTGGACAAATGAAGTTTATTATTGTCGTGGTGAACTACTACACAAAATGAGTTGAAGCTTTTCTATTAGCCAAAATTAAAGAGGAAAATGCAACCAAATTTGTGTGCCAAAGTATTGTTTGTAGATTTAGAATATCATAGGTCACAAAGATTGATAATGGTACTCAATTCTCTGATAAAATGTTTATAAAATATTATAATGGCCTCAATATCAGGTTAGTCCATACATCAACTTCATACCCTCTAATAAATGGACTAGTAAAAGTAACAAACCAAATGATTACCAATGGATTAAAGACCAAACTAGACAAAGTTGGAAACACTTGGCAAGATGACATATGCACTTTAGGCTTGCTGTACGTCTCCAAGACACTCATTAGCCTATACTTTGAAATAGAGATAGTAATCCTAGTGGAGATAGGACTACCAAGTAACTGAATAGAAAATTCTATTTTGGATCAAAATTCTCAACTCAGACAAAGTTTGGATGTCTTAGAAGAAGCTAAAGAAGTGGCACGCATTCGGTCAATAGCCTATCAATAAAGAATCACTAGGTAGTACAACAAGTAAGGTCAAAGTGAGGACTTTTGAGGTCAATGACTTGTTATTAAAGAATATCGAAGCAATGGGAAGCTTGCACACAAGAATAAAATATTTCCAACTTGGAAAAGACCATTTCTAGTATCGATAATATTCTAAAATTGGGTGTATAATTTATGTGCTCAAAATAAAAAACCGATATCTCAAACTTGGAATGCCCTTCACATCAAAAAATACTATAAATAAGGAGTTTACCTTAGGAATCTCGAGGTATGCCCTATCCATCGCTTTGGAGTACTTCTGTATTGTAAATTATTTTTTCTACATTTTATCAATAAAATTAAATTTTGATCCATTTTTTGTCAATTTGCATGCTTATGTGTAGTTAATGTAACAATAATTGACCCTGAGTCAAATAATTGGCTTAAACATCTTGTTTGCAAACTGTGCTGATTCAAGAGAACAATCATGGTATAAGTTTGATAGAACTATTCAATTTACGTTTGAGTAGTCTAAAGATAAGCTGGATAAAGTCAATCACGACTTGACCAATAGTCGTTTAACTTATTAAATGTTAGGGATGCTACATGTGCAAAAGTGTCAACACACCCTTTCATGGGATACACACAATTAGTCAAACAATCAAGGACCAGGGTCCTATCTAATCAGCGATGATAGTCGAGGGACTTAGTTGGCAATCAAATTGACCTTCGTATGGTCAACTATTCAAAAATATATGTTTAGGGGCTAAATTGCCTGATAAAGATCAACTCATAGAGTAGCAAACACCTAGAGACAAAATGGTCTGAATGATACACAAATATATATATATATTGAACATCCAGTTACAGCATGTAACAACTATCACATCGGGTTATAAGATTCAAGGATAAAAAATGAATCGATGACCCTATAGATGGTGTTCAGATCTTGATCCTAGAGCTTGAGAGCTTGGTTGCTCTTCGAAAATTTTGATCTTGGCAACCAAAGAAGCTCTAAAATTTCTAATATCCAAATAGCTAATGGTAAAGTTAGGAGTCAACAAAGAGACTATCTACTTACAAAGATCGATTCCCTCATTGAATCAAGAGTCAAGTAGAGAGCCAATTTCTTTCAATCAGATACTCCTATTTAGTAAATCCCCAAGCCTTATACATTCAACTCTTAGTTCATCTATGGCCTCAATAGCTACTACCGCATGCTGCTCAGCTTTTAGAGCTCTATTCTCGAAAGAATTGGCTTGGTCATCAATGATGACAGCTTGGCCAGCATAATCTCGTGTCCTGTTCATCCACTCTACCACTTGTTTTCTCATGATAGGCTAGTCAATCTTCAAAGAATGACACCCTAAACTTGGCAACCATAACTCTGAACTCCAAATCCCATATCACAAAAGAATAAATATGAGATCGAGACAGGTGATCAATCTCAATGTCTTGACTATATGGCATGCTCCTTATCTCCT
Organism: Nepenthes alata; assembly: GCA_028571085.2. Classification (NCBI taxonomy): domain Eukaryota; kingdom Viridiplantae; phylum Streptophyta; class Magnoliopsida; order Caryophyllales; family Nepenthaceae; genus Nepenthes; species Nepenthes alata. The sequence continues at coordinate 5,583 of JAOVVI020008462.1, forward strand.
ACACCATGTCTTTAGACTGCACAAAAATTTGAGTTGGTAATTTAAATACAAATGAATGTCTCAAAATTAAAAATTTAGAAACTATGTCTTTGGTTGGATGACCCTCTCTAGGTGTAAAACATGAAGAAGATGATTCAGTCGAGTCAAGGTTTGGTGTAGATGACTGTCTCTAATAAAGGAGAGGCAACACTCTACTATACAACGGAAGCTCAAAACTAGGAGCTCCATGTGGAGCCTTAGAACTCATATGGCTCAGATAGAATGAAAACAAATGAATATCAGACTCTGTAAATTTTTTTCTGTTTTAGAAGTAGATTGAGTTGTAGAAGTCCCAAGTAATGGATTAACAGGTCTAATAGAGCCAGAGATAACTGGTATCCAATGAAAGTACGAGCATTAATTAGATAATCATCATGTGAGAAATGTTGAAAATAATCCTGCTCCTCACTTAAATGGATAATGGGGACCCTTTCTTCAAAATTCAAAGCAACGTTCGCTCTAAAGATCTTGCAGGGACATGTAGATCCTTTGACTCTCACCTTAGCTCTATTATTTGCCATGCATTCCTTGAACACTTTATCAACAGTTCTTAAAACCTTATTATCAATCAAATGGATAGTTAGTAAAGTAGTTTTTGGACATTGAGCTAAGGAATATCAACCCTTGGATGAGAACTAATGAGAATTCCCTTCCTCCTTTTCAAAGGACAAGGAGGCATATTGGTGATGGCTTCCCCTCTAAGGAGAGCACACTGATTGATAGCATCCAAGGTAGTTTAGGTTAAAAAATTGCTTGTTTTAGCCAATTCGGTTGCCTACCCTCTTATTAAATTAGATTGAGATCTAGTCATAATGACCTTGTTTTCAAGAATCAAACTAGAAAAGGTTGTATTAACATTAACACATCTATTTAACAAAATCCTATTATTGGAAACCTTGCTGAAGAACAATCTATCATTCTAGTTCTTCACCAAATTTGGGTTTCCTCAACTTATTTTGAACCTCTTTATTGGTGTCACAAAAATCTAATTTCTTAATTAGTTAAAGCAAAAACAATTTTAACCATTCATGCATCTAGTCTAAGATCCTAACATTAAAAAATGACACACAAAGTTACAATATATTTAATGACATTATAATAAAACAGGCGATTGGAATCTCCAAAACGTTCTTTAATTTTGTAAATTTCCTTGTTAGAGGAATTCATAGACCATCCTATAGATAAGCCTCATATATAGCAATAAAGTTATCCATTCGAGAACAAACTCGTAGACTAATCAAAAATATCAAGTACATCGTCAACAGTTAGACAAAAAGTGATGTCGGCAACATTTTTCTAGGTGCTTCGAGGAGTCATGAGAGATTGAAAGCCAGACGATTAGAGAAATTAAAAAGTCAATGCTTTGATACAAAGTGAAGAAAAATGCACAGTTAGTGTTTAAAGATAAGAGTGAAAAACATTAATATTTAAAAGATTAATTAAAGTTAGAAATAATGTGTTACTCAGATGAAACATCTATCACTTTTCATAAACCAAAATGATGTGTATTGGAATGACTCATAAATAGCGTAATTTCTAAGCCACATGATATTGTATTTATTGCTTGTTAACAGGTTTGTTCCAGTATAAAAGCAATAATGGTTGTGACCTTGTAAAGGAATATATTGTGACAATACACCAAACATTTGGTTACCCACAAAAAATAAATTTGTTTGACTCTGAAATTCTAATTATTCAACTAAGGGTCCCGATTTGTTAGAAGGGTGAGTTGCTAAAAAATCATGCTGTCAAGAATCCAAATTGTTAAGAGTTAGAGTGGTCAAATTGTCAAAAAGTTAAATTTCTATCAAGTTAGAGTTTGAAGAATTCTAAGGTATCAAGATCAACTATTATGAAAAATTTTTCATTCAGTAGTTTTATTATTAAACTTTCAGCGACTTACAATTTCACACAGAAAAATACAAGTCTAAAATATGAAAGGTATAAATTAAGAATTATGACCTAAATACAAAACTAAAAACTTTTCTTTTATTTATAGATACACTCATATACAATATATATTTTTATAAAATAAACTCTAAAAGTCATTCAGCTTGAAGAAAAAGAGCATTCGGGAGAGGTTCACACCCCCTCTCAAACTCAATATCTAGTCCATTAGCTCTAGCTAGTTAATATTAAGCCAACAAAGACATCATAAATACAAGAAATGAGAGATATTGAATCACGTGATCTCCTCCAAAAAACCATGGAACCTAGAGTCCTAACAATGGATGATGAAGGACATCAGGAGTAACCACCTAGAAGGAAAATAACTTCAGTTGAGGATGTTTCATAAAATAGAGAAACAAAGATGGTTTTTCATATAAAATAGGATGACTAAGGTAAACTTTACCAATACTTCCTAGTAAAACGTAAAAGCATCCATGAGATCTTTCTCTTTGATTCAATAAATGTAAAGGACTCCATCAGATATTCACATTTGGGATTTGATTGATGATTGAATGAGAGCAGCTTCATTTATAGTAAAAAACAAGCTATGAAGTAGTCAAATGATCAAACAATCTTTGTCAGTAAATCAGAGAAGTAGTCTCACATCCCACATTCTTATTTTCATAATTAAACATTATTATCACGTTAATACATGTTAAGTTTCATTTTAGTACACAGGGTCCTTAAAATACAATAACATCAGTGGTGCCAACATCATACTATAGAGTACGTTGTCGAGTCTTGATCAGGAAAGATATTTGCTAAATCCCAAACTCATCTCATAAAAATATGCGAAAGCATAAAAGATAGCCATAAAAATTTATGGAAGCTCTAACATTACCATAACATATTACATTCTTTGGAATACTTATAATATTACAAGTTTATACATTATTATTTAAACTAAACTAATACATCATCACTAAGTACAACATATCTAAAATTTTAATCTCTACTCTTATTTATCAGGTATGAACTCTTGCGAGGCATCTAGAGGGTAAGAAAAATAATATGAGAGTGAGCCAAGTGCTTACTAAGACACTATATATTCAAGGATATGCATATTTTACTGAAAATAAATCATAGAGAGGAATATGAATCATGATGAATGTAAAAGTACATATAGATATTCAAAAATATTTGCATGATGTATTCAATTTCCTTTTTCTTATACATACTTGCCAACACACTTTAATTTACATAATTTGAGAAATCAGGGCTAGTAGACCTTACCAACTAACAAAGTAGTCAACCGAGGAAAGGATGATATTTAGTCCACACAATCGAAGACCTTAACCTCCTTATTACTCACCGAGGTGGGTGGTAATACCTATTATATCTCGGTAGATGGAGTAAAAAAATGCCATGATTCTCCCATGGCGCTAGGGGCAATTCCTTGATTTTCACTACAATATTCTAAGATATATTAGGGAATACTATCGTCTGAAATAAATCTTTGGTTCGATTTTCTTAATTCTTAAAATTCTTAGTAAAAGTTTCTATACTTATTATTGATTATTCTTCTTTATTTTCTCATTTTTGAAAAAAAAATTATTTTTCGTAGTATCATATAAGCTTCCCTTCATGCTTAAATTCTATATATACATATACATATTAAAACCATAATAATGTATAGTGTAAAAATAAAGTCATATAAATTTTTACATGTGTTGGAATAATTTTCTAAGTAATATATTATTTGGTTTCTGATTCATCAACCTTTTAATTTACCAGTTCACCAACTAGATCGGTCATAATCCCTCGGTTCTATCACTCATTAATTTAAATGTTTCATCAATCGGTTATGGCATTAACAAGTTCAACTACTTCATGAAATTCTGTTGGTTATTGCAACTACGTCATCATCATAACCTATTTGTCATCATGTGTAAAATTAAATGGCCAGTTCATCATTTTATAGAGTATTTATAAACCGGTCATCACCATTCATGGTATACTAAATTTTCAACCGGTTTGCTGCAATCAATTTACTATCACTTCCAGCAGTCAGTTCTCATAATGGTCAACCGGTTCACATGATATTTAGTCAGTTTACTATCTTAACATACCATATATGATAGGTTCATCAATATTTTTCCAGCCGGCTCACACAGATTTTACAAGATAGCTAATCTAGTACAGCGTCCGGTTCATGTACATCATCTCATTTTGGCATAGGTTCAGTGGTTAGTTCACAATGTAAAATTATTCCCACTATATTTTCAGAATTAGTACATAATCTTGGACCGATTTATATGAAATTCTAATTATTACACTTGACCTGTTCAACATTATACAATGATTTCTAATGTCAAAATCTACATCTGGCCAGTTCAGCAACATATAATTTTCTTTAGGTTTAACCAGTCAGTTTTTCAAAAGAAATTTCAGTACCAATTTCAAGACATATTATCCAATTCATTAGAGTTTCAAAATTAATTTTTATAGGGTTTGAACAAGTCAAAAATTCTAGAGAAACCATCTGTATCAGTAGCAGGTCATTCTCAATCAATTCAGTAGCAAACCAATATTATCTTCATTGGACTAGCTAATTTTATGAAGAATAATTTTAATATAAAATTATGTGATTTTGCCAACTTTATAAAATTTCTAAATTAAAATTTTCATGAGATGAATCAATCAAGTATAGAATGTAAAAATCCATACATTAGCATAGTGTAGAAATTTACTTTCATGGAACATTAATCTAATTGTTGCCTATTCTAACATGATGGCAGTAAGGATTTAAAGTATTGGAACCACAATACTTGAAAATAATAGCAATAATTCATCAAAAATTAAAGGAACTAGTAGTGTTCTTGTCTGAATTAATTTAAAACTTAATCTGAAATCCTTAAGCTCACAGCCGGCCTCCCTCTTTGGGTTTTGTTTTCTCCCTCTGTTTTGTTCAATTTTTCATTCTATTTTCTCTCCGGTTCTTTTCCTCTTTTTTTTTTACTTTTACTTAATTTATTTGCAGCCCAAATCAGCTGAGTCATCCTTGATTAAAGTTGGAGCTAATCGCAAGAGGTTAGGGAGCGTTTTATTGGCCCTATATATCGGGTGATAGGTATAATGCTCGCCACGTGGTGTTTGGCCTTATATACCAGCAAAAGTGTATACTGTTTGCTACGGGACGTTAAGTATGCAGTTCGACCTTAGATCACATGGAGCATCATGATCCTTTTCTCATTTTTTCGCACATTTAGCTAGTAAGGCTTATTGGTTCTGATCCGTAAAGATAAATATAATTTAAAAAGTGCATTAAATCATATTTAATATCTTTATGCATCTTTACATATTGCTCCTATCCCATTCCCTATTTCATTTAAATAAATTGCTTCTTATTTATTTATGTTGTACTTGTTGAGTATTTGGCTCACTCTTACTTCTTTCTTCCTTTCAGATGAACACACTCTTATGCTTGACGAGTCCGAGTAGGACGTAGGAGCAAGATAGGCTGTGAAGCTTGCATTGAAGAGCTTTTGGAACTTAGTTTATGATTTTTGTATGTGGAGTATATTGTATTATTTTGATACGTATATGTATATTAATGTATGTATATGGTATTGATGGATACGTAGTTTAGTTTTCGCTATAAATGATGGATATATATACTTTCGCAGGCTTTTATGATTATATTTGGCTACCTAGTTGGCATCTTATTTGAGCTGATGTCGTACCTAAAATTATGACGTCAGTGTCACCTGTTGTCCTTTGTGGCAATTGGGATCCTGTGTATGTGTAATGTATATATTATGGTTATTGTAAGACAGAAATGTATACAGGTTTTGTATCAACGGATGTCCATATTATAGACAAAAATCTATCAGATTTTTGGTAGAAAATACAGTCCATCACAATCCAACTTTGTATTATGACTGTTGTCATCATGAATTTATTCGTTGAATTTGTATGTTGTGTTCAAACAAAGGATTCTTGGAATTTGAATGTTGTTTGAATATTGAAAAAATATAAAGAGAAAGATGAAGAAAGATTTCTATAATTGCTATATATAAAACTGTACAACAGTCATTCTTTTATAGAAGAAAGAGATAGACTAAATTTAAAAAGTATAATAATTATTACATAAACTATTTAAATTAGATGTATCAATGATCTAATTTAGAAATAATATAATATATATTCTAATATATAGATATAGACCAAATTAAAAGATGATAATTTTATAATCTACAGATAATATTGTATCTATAATAAAGAAGGATATTATATCATTAATATTTTTTCACAAACTTAAGATAGTTTAAAAGAGACCAACTAGATGTATTGACCAAATGAGTGAATTTTTGTGAAAATATTAGCCATCTAATCAGTAGATGAAACCATAAAAAAGTGAAGGGTGCGGTCTTCTGAAAGGTGCACTTCAAGCACTCCTCATGTGCACCTCAAGTGCGGGTATTTTGGAAAGTGTGCTTTGTGTGTGCTTTGAGCGCACTTTGAGTGTGAACATTTTGGAAGGGGCACTTTGGTGCAGATTTGGCGCATCTCTAGTGTAAACATACTAAAACAAATGCTTGTGTGCGGGTCAGGAGTTAAGTAGGAATGGATATTGAAAGTTATGTATTTGCAAAAATTGGGCATGAATTATATGTAGATCTTCATGACACAGGAAAATACGCCAATGAGCAATTAGACCCAATCACGGAATATGTCAACATAAAATATATATAACTTAAAAAAAGCTCAGATATAGTACTCGTAAGAGCTTGATATTAAAGCCACAATTCTAGAATGAGTAATAATACTCTACTTTTTACTATGTTATGAGATAAGAAAATCCCCTAAGAGGTAGAGAAAAATAGTAGTATAGCTATAGTCAATAAGGTCATCTGTTAAATCATATCATAATATACTTAGAGCTCTAAGGAAGTGTAAGAGAAAAAGTATAGCTCATGAAATAAAATGCCTTTCATATAGCAAAGAAGACAAATAATAGTGACGTAGTGAATGGAACATAGAGCTAACAAAAATTAACTGATAAGATGTATACTATAAGTAATATTAGGCTTGATAATAGTGAAATATATGATACTCTCAACTGATTGATGATAAAATATAATATCAAATAGCAGCTAGCCATTACTAGCATAGCATTTGATGGTTATTTTTAAAAGGACTAGTAGATGTCTTATAGTTAATGAGCCCACATGAGAAAGAAGATTAGAAGTATATTTAGTTTGTGTCAAATAGTAACCATTAGATGTGGTAGTTTACTTAAGTCCAAGAAAGTGGTGAAAAAATCAAGATTCTTTATTTTGAAGTGTTGATCTAAAAAGAATTCAAGTTCAAGAATGTAAAAATGATTATCACCAATAATAATCATGCCATCAAGATAGGGTAGGAGAAGTGTAATACCGACAATAGTATTACGAACAAAAAAGGTGGAGCCATGAGGATTAGAGGCAAACACATGTTATAAAATAGTAGAGCTAAATTTGGTAAACTAATTACGGGAGCGTAATACCGACTTATAATGCTTGATAAAGATGACAAACCTAGTTAGGAAATATAAGGATAATCAGAATGGGGTCTCATATAAACATTTCTAGTCATGTCACTAAGTAAAAATACATTGTTGACATCCATTTAAATTAAGGGCTATTGATGTGCAGTAGAGACAGTCAATAGGGATCAAACACAAATGATATGAGTAACAGAAGTAAAAATCCCTTTATAATCAATATTATACTCATTATTAATGCCATAATCAATGCATGTGTAAAGACTTTAACAACAAGACGAGCTTTGTATTAGATTTTTAAACCAGTAAAATTTATTTTCTATTTATGTATCTATTTATTCTCAAATATTGTCTTACTAGTCGGAAGATCAACTAGATCTTAAGTCTGAGTCTTGTGAAGAGAATTAAGCTCTTTAGACAAAGCTTTATATAAGAGAGGGTCAGAACATGTTTTATGATAACTATGGGTCTCATGAAGAGAACCAAGAGTAGGAAAATAGTGATAGTCAATAAGATGTGGAGAAGAGGCACATCCATGATTGGAGTAACAGATATGAACAGTGGGAGAGGACCCTACAAGCATGGTTAGGATATTGAAGTCATCAGACGACCCAATTGCAATTGGAGTGTATAACCTTCGGACTCAACATCAAACGAGAAATCTAAAAAATGGTCGACGGTCGAATCAGTGAATATTCAAGAGGAAGTAGAAGGGTCTGAAGGAAATGAGATATTAGTAAAATTTTTGTGTTTCTAGAATGTAACATCCTTGAAAATATGAAGGTGCTTGGTTATGAAATCGCAATACCGATAACTTTTATGTTTAATGATATAATTAAGAAAGTAGCAAAGTTGAGAGTAAGGTTCAAATTTGGTACGCTCATGAGGAGGGAGAAGAATAGGTTCAAGTTTGGTACGCTCACAAGGAGAGAAAAGAATAAAGTCAGCATAGCAAAAAACGTTAAGAAGAGAATACTCTGATACCTTTTTATAGAGATACTCATATGGTGATTAGTTGAAAATGGTGGGAGATGAAACTTGATTAATAGTAGCAACGATAGTAAATGCAACCTCTCCTCAACGGGATTCAGCAAAAGAAGTAGAGAGGAGAAGTTT
>JAOVVI020008464.1:0-14171 GCA_028571085.2 Nepenthes alata
GTCATACCCCTAAGAAAAGATGAACCTTAGCAAGAAAGTAAAGTTGCCCCATTAAAGGTCGAGTTCAAACTAGCTTTTTGCAACGCTATGGTTCAGATGTTTACATCTAACCCCCCCCCTCAGACTGCTAGATGTGGAAGTTTTGTGATCTTTATGACATGTCATCAATAGGCGTTCATCTTATGCAATAGGTTTGGTACTTCTTGATTAACATGTTTTGCACTAACTCTAATGTAGAGAGGAGGAAAAAAGTAGAGAAAAGAATAATAAAGGGATAAGGACAAGAACAAAGATTAGAGGGTAGAGAGAAGAATAATAGAGGGGTAGAGACAAGAACAAAAACTAAATGGGTAGAGACAAAAAGGAGAAACAACTAATGGAGAGGAAAGGAAATTACAATTGCTCAAGTGTAATTAATTTCTCAAACATTCATTCATCAATTATCAATGTCCTAAACAATAGAAATAGAAATTCTTATACAGAGAATCCGATGCCTAAGAAAATTGGAAACAAAATTATAATCAAATAACTTCAAAAGTTGAAAGGAAATCAAATGGAAAATAAAATCAAATCCCTACTAAATAAAAATCAAATAAAATCTAATGAATAATTAAAATTGTTATGAAAATAAAATCAAAACTAATTTCGAAAGAAAATCAAAGCAAATATTCGTCTCGGATATCCGCATTAATTCTTTCGGAGTGGCTGGAATTCGACCCCGTCGAGTTAAATTTCTATAATCAATTCTCCAACCACAAGTTGAGCGGCTATGCAACCCTTTGGCGACGGTGATAGACTCGTGCAAGGGGACGGAAAGTTGACGGAGCGACCGGTATTTCTGGAAAGAAGTGGATTGAGGTCTGAAAATGTGCAATCCTACTGACTCTAATAGAGTGGTAATATATCGGGGATAAATTGGTGGCGTGTCTCGCGAGCAATCCAAGTAATCTCGAGCTCTATCCGGTCAATCCATTTGATAAGGAAGTGTTGAACAACTCCATCCCTGAGAGACATAAGCTGCTTACCTAAAATATTATTAATTTTATCGTTGTGTGCCGGGAGGGTAGAGAGGTGTTTAGAAATAGGTGGATATGCAATATGTGGTGTGTCGGGGGACACATCAAAGGGATCAACTGATGGGTTAAAATTGAGAAAATTATAAATATAGAAAGCAATATCAAAAGGAAATAAAATATCAATAACAGATACAGTTAACCTAAGTTGCTGTAAAATGTAAATGGACTAGCACTACTAATGCCGTTGTGGTATGATTCAACCCATAACCGAACCTCTAATATTAAAGGCGACATGGATTTTATGCACATCAGTGTGAAATTAACATGAGGTATGAATTATTTTCAAATATGTATTGATCTCAATGTGTAAGTCAAGAAGATGTGGTGCAAATATTGTGGCCAACATGGATGTACGAACATGTGGGGATATCGAGATAAGGCTTAATGGTTTTGGAAAGTCTCCGAGAATAATATTAGCAAACACAATAGGCTCAATGATGGCTACACGACCACATACTGTGAGACTAATAATATGTAATCCTTTTGTTTCTACCATAACCTTTATTCCATTGAGAGGTATCGGTTTTGGGGGCAAAGGATGATGTGAAGTTTCTTGCCTTAGTGAACAAAAGAACTGGAATTAGAACAACCTTTAATTGTGACATCCAAGTCGTATAACCAAGGGCGTCCGAGAATGACACGACCCACATCCATTGGTATACATCACACCAAATATGATTTTTGTACTCTAAAAATTGGATGGGTACAAGACAACGTTCTTGAACAGATATAGAAGATTTATCAATTCAAGAGACACTATATGGATTAGGGTGTGGGACCGCTTTTAACCCCAACGAGATATAGTGTTAGCAAAGACCGCATTGATACAATTATCGCTATATACGATAATTTTGCAAGCCTTCGCATTCATCTTAATGTAAGTGTGAAAGATAGTGTAACGACGCCAATCGTCAGCCGCTATTGATTGCGTCAAGGTGCATTGTATAATACATAGAAATGGCTTATCAGGGACAGATGATTAGGAGTTTAGGATAGAGGAGTTAGCCTTGAGGCATCCCACAAATGTGTTAATATCATTGTCATTTAAGTCATCAAATTTCTCTAACTTGGGTTCATATATTTATTCTTCAAGGAGTCCCTTATTTATTTCATCTTGTCTATAAATTAATAAGGTTTTATTTGGACATTTAAAAGAAATATATCCAAAATATTTACAATTGAGGCACTGTAATTAAGAATTTCTATTTGAAGTTTCAACACTCTTCTCTTGAACTTCCCTTGCAGGGAAAATGGTGGACGTGGAGGGTCCTAGGACAGATTTAGAGGTTGCAGTAGGAGTGTAATATGTTGATCCGACAATATGGTGTCCTATTAACTAATTCGAAGTCTCAGACCAAATTATACACATGGTCCAATGTGGTAACTCCACGGATGACAAGTTCTCTCCTAAGGTCCTCATGTAGTTCTTGTCGGAACCTACTTAACGTTATAGTTTCATCTTCAATGATGTGGCATCTCATCCAAAAATCATCGAATTGAGCCACATATTCGGTTACGGATCTATTACCCTGTCGAATGGCATTCCATTGATCTAGCAAGTTGCTACTGTATGAGTGGGTAAGTATTTCTCTTAAATGTGTCTCTTCATTTCGGCCCAACTCTTAACAGAGGCTACTTGACGTCTAACAACGAGGTCCTCAATACTTTTCCAATATAATTGAGCATTCAGTCAACTTGAGGCTAGTAAATTGAACTCTTCTGTCTTGAAATACGCCATATCATTTAAAAAAATGATCCATATCTCAGAGCCACTAAGTAAAAACTCGAGGGTCCAAATAGTCGTCAAAAGTAGGGGCATCCAGTTTGATATTCTTAAAGAGATGGGCGCCCGGATCCCACTCTCGATCAGAGTATCGGGGCATATGGTCGTGTCTACAAGGGGTTCGGCTGTTTTGTCATTGTCGGTGAGTCTTATTATGAGATGTATCAGAGTTTTTAACATCTGATAAGTGAGGCCTTAGTTTTAAAGTGGCAACCCGATTTACAAGATTCAAATTTGTCTGTCAAGTAGTGGTCAGGTCAGTTTGAATGGTAATCATGTAATTTTATAATTCTTGTTGACCAGAAACTAAATGAGCTAATTGTTGACTTAGAGTTTTAAATTAGTTAGAAGCCATGATTAGGTCAGAGATATTATGAAAAATAATTCGACCACTTCGCAAGTGTATACAACACTTAATAGAATTAAAATCAATAAACAATTGAGACAATCCGAATCAATCAATTTTTTTTTGGTAAGATTTTGTATGGTTCAGATCATACAAATTAATATTGCTAATCTATTAAAATTATAAAGTAAGAATCAATTACAATCATGGTGTGTCAACCGTAAGGTAGTGAGCGGATGTGAAGGAATTATTTTTAACAATAAAATAGCACACGCAGATAAAAGTAAATATTATTAATGATAAATAAAATATGTTACCCAAAAAGAAAATGGAACAAATACACCTAGCGATGATCAAACCCGCTTGTTGAGATTGCCTTGGAGATGATCAGACCCGCTTGTTTGAAACTGTCTAGTGATAGGAATCTCCTACTATCTGAATTTTATATGTTGTTTTTTTCTTTCTCTCTCTCTCTTTTTTCTCCTTTTTTTTCTTTTTTTCTTTCTTTTTTCTCTCTCTTTTTTCTCTCCTTTTTTTTCACCTGGTTTTTTTTGGTTTTCTCTCGATTTTTTTTTCTATTTGCTTGTTTTGTCTTCGGTTTTTTTTCTTTTAAATTATATCACGGCGTTGTGAGGGCTGCTCCTTCAACATAGACGCGAAGAGGGAGAAGGGAAGCGACTGCTCAGATCACTGCCTCCCTTTCTGGCGGCGGCGATGGTGACAGCGACACTTCGTCCGGTGACGGCGAGAAAGGCGACAATGACGACAATGAAAGCGATGATGCAGACGAACGTAGATAAAATCGATGAAGCCAAGGACAATGAAAAGCATAGACTCGATTCAACCTGATTCGGAACTTCTCGCTCACTTCCTTTCTTCTTCTTTCTTTGTTTTTTCAAACCAAAAGGTGGCGGCTAGGATTTGGTGGGGCTTCGATGCAAGCGGCCGGTTAGGGTGTGATGTAGTTGATGGTGGTGAATCCTGGGCGTTGGGTTTCGGGTGAATGGTCGTGTAGGGTTTGGGTGGCTTGGGTGGAGAAGATGAACGCGCATGGTCTGGATGGTTGTGTTAGGCTTGATTTGGCTTGGGGGTAACTGGCGAAGAGGATGACTTGTGGCGGCGACGGGTTCTACTCCTGCTGTTGCGGCGGCGCCAACTGTAATTGCTTAGTCGGACAGGGATTGCTGCTTCGTGGGATGTTCTTCGATTGCTCTATTTCTTTACTTCTATGTTCTTTTTTTTTTCCTACCGAGATAGAAAGACAAAAAAAAGACTTTTTTTTCGTTTGATAGAGGTGGGCACAAGAAAAAAAAATCACACTTTTTATTTTTTATTTTTTTGACAATATAAAGAGGAGACAGTGGTGGTGGAGATGGGACTGCCAGCAGAACCACAGAAGACCTTTGTAGGGTAGCGGGATAGTGGAGGTTGTGGCATGGTGGGTTGCTGGTTGTGGGAAGTTGTGTAGTTGGTTAGTGGGTGCGAGAAGGTATTGTTGTTGGCGGCAAAAGAATAGAATTTTTATCTCTGATACCAATTTATTATAGGATTTTTATCGTATAGCATCATTGAGCCTTTTGTATTTGCTGATATTGTTCTCGGAACCTTTCCAAAACTATTAAGCATTTTCCAGATGTCCCCACATGTTCGTACATCCATCTTGGCCACAATATTTGCACCACATCTTCATGACTTATATATTGAGATCGGTACATATTTGGAAACAATTCATACCTCATGTGAATTTCACACTAATGTGCATAAAATCCATGTTACCTTTTATATTGGAGGTTTTGTTATGGTTTGGATCATACCACAGCGACGTCTTTATGGGCCCGTTTCTTTATTGCATACTTGTAGTGCTAGTCCATTTAAGATTTTATAACAGTTTAGGTCAACTGCATCTGTTATTGATATTTTGTTTCCTTTTGATACTACTTTCTATGTTAATTTTTTTGATTTTAACCAATCAGTTGATCCCTTTGACGTGTCCCCCAACACACCACATATTGCATATCCACCTATTTCTTCACATTTCTCCACCCTCTCGGCACACAACGATAAAATTGATATTATTTTAGATGAACAGCTTATGTCTCCCAGGGATTAAGCCGGATAGAGCCTGAGGCTGCTTGGATTGCTCGCAAGACATGCCACCAGTTTGACCCCGATATGTTGCCACTCTATTACAGTCAGAAGGATTGCACTTTATCAAGCCTCAGTCCAATTCCTTCTGGAGATACCGGTCGCTCCATCAGCTTTTCGCCCCCTTACATGAGTCTATCACCGTCGCCGAAGGGTTGCATAGCATCTCAACTTATGATCGAAGGATTGATTATAGAAATTTAACTCGACGGGGTCGAGTTCCAACAACCAAGGAAGAATTGATGCAGACATCCAAGACTAATATTTGCTTTGATTTGTCTTCCAAATTAGCTTTGATTTTATTCCCATAACAAATTTGATTATTAATTAGATTTGATTTGATTTTTATTTAATAGAGATTTGATTTAATTTTTTATTTGATTTTCTTTCCACTTTTAAAGTTATTTGATTATGATTTTATTTTTAATTTTTGTAAGTATCAGGTCCTCTATATAATAACACATATTTTTATTATTTAGGATATTGATGATTGATGAATGATAAATGAATGTTTTGAGAAATTGAATATAATTGGCTATTCGTGACTTCCTCCTCCTCTCCCCCTTGGTTTGATCTCTTTTTTATCTCTACCCCTCTAGTCTTTATTCTTGTCTCTACCCCACGGTTATAATTTAAAGTTGAATGTCTCAATTGCAACTCCTAGTTTTAAAAGAGATCAAACCCCTCCAGACTTGCATTCAAAGTTGCTCAATGACTTGATAAATTCTGGTTATAAGCATCGTATCAACAGGAGATAAATCAGAAACTTGAAATCTGAGCTTTAAATATTAAATGATCTTCAATGTATTCATTATCAAGTGATGTCAGTTTCTGCCTGAATCATGAATTGCCATGAGCTTATCATTCTTTCTGATTGCATAGTGATCAGTGATTCTAGCTTTAGCAGGCATTGCAAATGCTATGCATACAAGGAAACTCCTGCATGAATGTTTGAATCTGTAAGGGATTGTTTGAATTTAATAAAGTTTGGAGGAAAAAGATTGAAGGAAAATACTTTTTTATCTTTGGGTTGCATGAAAAATAATTCTAAGGAAAAAAGAATATGATGAAAAATATGTATTAGAATATTTATATTTGATGAAAGTGATTTTCTTTTTATTTTATATTATTTTTATTTCTAATCATTATCTTTCTTTCATTCAAACTTTCTTATAAACAAACACATTCTCAATATCTACAAACCCTTTTTAGATCTTTGAAGGTCATTGGTCTTTACAATTTTACGAAACAAATTATAAAATAAATTCAATACATTTTAATGTGCTATCATAATCACTAACAATACATTCAAATAAGTCAATCCTGAGGTGTTGCCAACGGAGCCACCTCCACGGGAGGGGTCACTTGGGGAGAACTTAGGGCCGGTGAGCTTCTACAAATTGGACAAGAGGGATGCAGCCGCAGCCATGTATCCACACACTTAAGATGGAAGAGATGGCCGCAGTCGGGCAGCACCCGTAGCATGTCATTGTCTCGATAGCTTCCTAAGCAAATCGAGCAGCTTGAAGCAGTCGATTCACTCTCATGTACCTTACTTTGCGAGTAGAACAACTTTGGAAAACTACTGAGCGTGGCCTCGTCTAGCCCCACATTGATGGCAATTGCATCTTGATCATGAACAGCAGTTCTCACCGTCGGTCCCACCTGAGACTGTGGGTTCCCATGCAGTTGGTTGCGCGGGCAGATGAAGAAGAGGAACGTAACAAGGATGATGAACACGAGGATGAAGAAGAACACCGCAAAGCCATGGCTATCCTCACCGATTGCTTTTGCATCCATTGTTTCTGAGATATTGCTTAGGTTTATATGTGTCTGTTTTTCTAGTTTGGATATGGCTTCTGGCTCTTGCTGAGGATCAAACAGGGAGAAATCAAACTGCAGAACCTTGTGTGGAAGGTCACGGAAAGAGGTAAGATGAGGCATTTCAGTAGTTCAAGTAAGGCTTGAAAAGAGGAGTGGGGAAAGAGGTAAGATGAAGCATTTCAGTAGTTCAAGTAAGGCTTGAAAAGAGGAGTGGGGAAGGCTTTACGCAAAGGGGGAAAGATGGTTGCTGTTTCATTGAGTTTTGGCGTAGCGGGGAAGGAGATCACAGGGGTAAGATTCTCTTTAGCTTATTTTTAACGGGTAATATTACTTATAATATAATTTTATTATAATTTTATAAAAATAAATGATGTGACGTATATTATGTGAATTAAAAAATACAAAATAAAGGATCAAAAAATACAAAATAAAGGATAAGAAAATTAATCAATAAGTGTTATATTATTTTTTTAGAATTATATTAACTTATAATAAGAGTAATACTTTTAATTTTTAAAATGGTTATTATGCAAAATGGAATCTTCATGCAACAAGAAAAAGAATTTAATAAAAGGGCAATTGATATTATTTATAAGTTATATTATTCTCTAATTTTAAATTATTAATTTTTAAATAAATATTTTAATTTAACTATTTTTTAAAAAAAAAAGTAAAAAAATGACTTTTTTTATCCTTTAAGAGATAAAATCTATTTTATTATGATTTAAAGTTCATATTTTATATTTAAATAACATTATACACATCAGATAAAGTGAAAGCCTAGTTTTCTTAAATTAATCAAACTGGTGGGGATGGAAGAAAATCTGGATTCAAGACTAGTGTGTATTTTCATTTTTGCCCTCAGAACAAACTTCACTGTTTCAAACAAGGGTAAAAATGTAAATTTGCTGCTGACAGCCTTCCTTATTTTTTATAATATAATAATTTGATATTCTAATTTTTTAAATAAAAAACATATTTATATATTTTTAATAATAATTTATCTCAATTATTGAATGCGTCGATCTAACGGATGAAATGCCATAAGCCCCTCTCAACCTACGAGGGAGCTCCCGAATCGGGAATGGGAATCCCGCTTCTCTCCATTCTCTGTTTCTCCCTATTTTTCTCTTTTTAGTCATTAGATTAAAATTTAATAGCTAAAATTTTAACATATTAAAAATATTATATATAATTAATTTTTAAATTTTTTTATTATAATATTAATATTTAATAAATATTAAATTAAATATTAAAAAAATTAATAAAATTTTATATTTAAATATTTTTATTTAATATTTAAATGATAGATAGAAAAGCAGGATCCTGCTTCTCTCAAGGAAAAACAATATCCCCTGATCCGACCTTTATTAGGCTTTTCTTTTGCCTAGAATATCGTGCAATGAATTTTTTACTTCTTAAACTTATTCCTCGTATTTTTTATATATTATTTGAATAGAAAATTAATAATTTATGGAAAAAAACAATTTTTTAAAATTACGATTTTAATAAATAGGAGAGTAAATATTAATTTTTCAATTGATTATGTATGAACAAGAACACGGGAAAAATGGACGATGAGGTCACGCTGAGGTGTTAAACTTTCGAATATTCTGCGGAAGAATCTTTAACTAACGGAGCGTATTTGTTGCCTTTTGCTTTTTAATTATTTACGGTGACAAATTATAACAACAAAATATGTCTATTTTAATAATATAATTTATTATTAGAAAATATCTAAATATTTTTAAAAATACAAAATAAATGTAAATAGTAATTTTATTTCACGACAAATTAGAGAGAAAAATGCGGCTCAAATTTTCTCACGTTGTTTCCATTAACGCCCACGCCGATCTTGCATTACGTCTATCTGAACCACCCGAAAATTCCTCACTCACAGAGGGGCATTAAAGTAGTTTCAGTCTAAGTGAGGTAAGATAATGGCCACGTGTCAACCCCTCATCCCCCGCTTCGTCACTGTGATTTTCCCGCTTACCACACATTTGCAGATACGTCGACGGTGGTAAGTCCGCTTATCTCCTCAGAGAGAGAGAGAGAGAGAGAGAGAGGGGTCATCTTTTAGGAAATTCGAATGATTTAATGCTTTAAGCCAAAACTTCTCTGAGTAAGTGTCAAATCGCCGAAAGCAATGGCAATAGGCGGTGTTATTTCCAGCAGAAGTTTTGGGTCTTTTCTTGTTTCCGGTAGGCCTCTTTTGTATCTGATAGTCGTGTATTTTTTTTCTCGAAATTGGGCTTGAATTATCGCTAAATTTTTTTTGAGATTTTGTTATGGAAAATTTTCCGAGTTCATTGCTTTGATATTGATGACTCAAATGTATAACTACCACTTCAACTTTATGCTTGCTAATTTGATACGTTGCTTTCTGCATGTTAACCAAAAAGGTATAATAAAGAGTCTTATTATTATTTGAGAAGAAGTATTCGGTTTGTTTAGTCAGCTGGAATAGTTGTGTTACTGAAGTAAATGTCAATTGGAAATGTTTGCGCCCTCGTGAAAGAACTGTCTAAATTATGAAATGCAGCATTAGTAATTGAGTTCGTTATATTTTGCCACTGCCATGAGTTTATTAGTCATTCTCACCATATTTTACAGCTTGGGAGCAGAGGTACCTTGTGAGAGATGAAAACAAAATCAAAAAATATGCTGAATTTGATTTTGACGTCTTTGCTGGAGAAAATAAACTTTAGTGGTTTGATTTGCTGAATTATTTTCAAGAAAGTCTTTAGATTAAAGTATTGAGATGTGAAGGCAAGGCATTAGCTTTGTTTTTTTCAATCTTCATTCTTCGCCCAAGTAGAGGCTTATAAGATTGGGTGTGCCATAAAAACAACTTACTCCAAAATTAAGTCTATATCTAGCATGAACGGGGGATCCTACAGTACGAAGCATAGTGCTTCGCGTTGCTTTTTCTTTTTTTGTTAAATTTTAAATAAAATTTGTACTTAAAAGGAAAAAGAAAAAAAAAAGTCAAAAACGGGAAAAAAATGCGAAGCACTATGCTTCGCGTTGCAAGATCCCCATTCTCATATCTAGCGTGCCTTTTGGAGTGCATGCTCTTGGGGATGAAATGTAATTTGTCATAAATATTGAATTCTAAATTGTTTGAGTACTTTGTTGGGTTTTAAGTCACTTCATTGTGGATATCACAATAAACGGACGGTCATAAAAGGGCTCACAATGTTCACATATGGAATACTCGGGAGAAAAAATCAAGCAAGAGTCGTGCAACACTTACGCGAGGGTCAACCGATGGTCAGTTAAGGGCCATCTGAATGATAAAGGAATTTGAAGAGTTGCGTGATATTCATGCAAAGGTCGACCGATAATCAATTGAATATCAATTGAATGGCATATAATAGGCACCTGAAGAGAGAACGTGCACCATTTGCCCAAAGGAGTGGCATATAATGTGCGTATGAGAGGCGCACATGTGTGGTTTGTTCGGAAAGTTTGCACTTTGTCTTGGGAGATCACACATGAGGCGTGCTTGATCAGAGCTTGTGTGTCATTTCTGATATAAAGTTGCACCTGATACGATTTTAGGGTATTTGAAATTATTTTCTCACACTAGAAATACCACACTGAGAGGGAAAAAAGAAAAAAAAGAGAGAGAAGAGGAAAAGGTTCAGCATTTCGTTAGGGTCCTATTTGAGTTCTGTTCTTCGCCAAGTGTTATTTTCTAGGATATATTTTCATTTAATTTCTCTTATTTTTCAGTGTATTTTTTCTTGTGGGTTGTTAGGTGTGTCGAAGAGGTTGATATTCAATAATTCTTCACTTGAGTTGTAGTAAAAGGATTTCGGAGGGAGTTATTTTTATAACCGGTACTATTTTGTAGTAGATTTGTCGGAGTTTATCTCGTTATTTTTCCTTTAATTGAGAAAGGTTTTCCATGTAAAAATCATTGTACATTGTTATATTTCTTGTGCGCACGAGTTTGGTGCTTGATATTTGACAAAGAGTTTGGGTTTATTCCATTGTATTGAGTATGCATGTTTTGATCGAATCCCAACATACTTTTGATATCATATTATGAACTAACTCAGCCCAAAAACTTAAGTCGTTAGGCTATGACCTAAGAATTGTTTAATACTCTAATTTATGTTTTGGTTTGTGATTACATTTTTTTCTTTTCTTCTCTATCTCTAGTATGTTAGAGGTACCTGGTAAGTGTTTCACCGTTTCTACAAACGTGATTGATGCCGATATGTTCAGCACACTACCAATGGCTCAAACATGATGAATTCATAGGGCTAATTGTGGTTGGAAATTTGAAGAATAGGAGAAGAAGCCAACTACTTTAAGGATTATTTGGGAAATTTCTAAGGCTGTGATGCTAATAATGGAAAAACATTCATACAGCCAAAAATTCATACTGGCAGTGATTGTCAGAAATGCCTTTTTAGTTGAATATAATTCACTATTGTCTATATTTCTTCACTGAGAGAATCTGATTACCTATTCACCAATTGTCTTATATTTCAGGCAATGTATGCCAGACAAATCATGATTTTGCACATAGCAATGGGGAGAAATTTGGTGTATCCATCAGGCAATATGGGCAGGGGAGCATGTTCTTCAATAGATTTCATCATCTAACACGAAACTGCTTAGCGTCTAAATGTTCATACCCCTTATTTGTTCATGTTATTAGTACATCAGATGGAATATCTTCAAAGCATGCCTCAACTCTTCCTGATAATTGGGTGCATTCTGTATCTCAGCAATTGATTCAGAAATTCCAAAGTTCAAATCCCACAAAAAGGATTAAAGGAAGATGTGGATGCTCTCTTCATCCCAATAACTTTAAGACAAGAAGAAATTTGCTATCATCAAGGACGCCACCTAAGTTTCTAGTAGATAATGAGAAGTACATACAACTCAAGCCTGCTAGGGCTCGAAGAACCTGCGCTTACTATAAATCTGACGAATATGACATAACAGATGCATCCTTGGAATCATTGACGCTCCCAGAGGGGCCAAATGAAGTTGTCTTAGCTGGAGAAAATGCTCAGAAATTATCTCCATGGTGGGAGCAGTTACCAAAGCGATGGGTCATTGTACTGCTTTGCTTTACAGCATTTCTATTGTGCAACATGGATCGTGTAAGTCATTGCTGGTTTTGCTTAGAGTAGTTGAGTATTGGGAATAGCAAGTACATGACATGGCATCATTCAAATATCAATGCAAAATATTCTGGAAAAGCCAACTAACTGAACTTTATATTTGTAGGTGAACATGAGCATTGCAATACTTCCAATGTCACAGCATTTCAATTGGAATAGTGCAACTGTTGGTCTGATTCAATCTTCTTTCTTCTGGGGCTACCTTCTTACTCAGGTTTGACTTAAATCTTCTTTCTGATCAAGTGTACTAGTATCAATATTTATTTTCCTATACTAAAATTGAACTCTCGCTTGTAAATATTTAGTTAATATTTTTACTTCACTGATATGAGGTTGAGTAGTGCTACTTGTATTGTTTATGAGAGCAGTGTTTAGATTTACGAACACCTATAGAAGGTGAATAGGTGCTTATATGCAAAAGCATGAATTTGAAAAATTACAATTTTGATATATGTAAAAAAATTACAAATCCAGATGTTTAAATATAAATCGCCACAATTAATATACATATAACATAAAATAAAGTACAAAAATATGGAGAATGCACAATATGGTGACGCTGAGAAACTTTTAAACAAATTGTTTAAAAGAAAACCCTCTAGGCTTGGAATCTTTAATTGAAATTACACTATACAAGGAGAGTCAACTCATAAATGGACAAACATACAAGCTAAACTCCGAATACATAATTAGCTAAGGCCCTCTTTATATCTGCAACTTGGCATCTACCTAACTTTCTAGTTTCTTCAAGTGGATCTCCGGTTGATTGAATCCTTCTAGTTGCAGACGATGCCTCAATTCTACATACAATCCACATATGGAAATTCCATATGATTGTAGGCTAACAAAAATAATAAGATTCGGAACAAAGGTGAGAGATCTCCAATTATCCAAAGACATATCATCAACAAGAAGACAAATCTCTCAAATGTTAGGCATATTTTTAGTTGGCATATTCCGTGACCGTGTCGGGTTTCTTCCTTAGTCTCTTGTCAGGCGTTCGATTATTTGCAACATCACCCTTTCTTGGAAGACTTTCATCTGCCTCATGCTAGAGGATTGTTATCGTCACATCTCAGCGTTCACACTGCATTATTCTCTATTTCGGCCCTTCTCGGGATCGGCGCCATCTAGGCGCACTCCCATGAGCGTGCGCTCGGTGAGCAGCCGAGGCGCACAGCAAGTGCATTTAACAGAATCGAGCGCTGGCTGTGCGCCTCGTTTGCACTCAAGCACCCACACCCAAAGTCTCCTAAACCTAACCCAAGCTCACCGCGCGCTCGATCAGCGCTTGAGCGGCGCGGGTCTTTGTTTCTAACGGCTCATTATTTTTGAAATCATTTTTGGCTCCATATATATATATATGTCTTATGTTTTCGAAACAAAAAACGCTGCCAGCAGAATTTTGAGGAGCTTTTCTCTCTTGCAAAGCCATCTTTCTTATGCTCCATTATTGAGAAAACTTGATACCAACGCTTGTGCTCCATTGATAAACTTTTCTCTTCTCATTGTGGTCTCCTATATATTTCTTTTTGTTGTGTAACCTTCGTGACTACGTCAGTGACGTAAACACTGGGATCCAGTGAGTTCGGCAATTCAAGTGGCACGAGAATGGAGATTGACGTGAAGGCCGGAAGGTGTCCGGTTCCGTTGCCGTAGGCAATTCCAAGGAGTTCCTTGGTAGGGATCACAAAATAGGAGTAAGTCAGCTACGTTAGTGCGTCATTACTACCCGATCTGTAAGTTAATTTTCATAATGCATTTCTTCCCTGGCCATTGAAACCCGGAGGGTTTTTCTCGATTACCATGGGTATCGAGTTTTTCCTTCGTCACCAAAAAGTGTCTTT
>JAOVVI020008465.1:0-13063 GCA_028571085.2 Nepenthes alata
TACATGAAAGATATTACTCATTATTAGAGGACTTATCGCCATGATTCATATATTTATTTCTTAAAGTTTAAAAAATTAATGAATTTAGTTATCACATCAAGTTAAATATGGACCAAGTGGGAGAATATAAGCTTCACCCCAAAATATTGGCCCAATTACTAAGCCCAGCCCATTGAACCGTTGAGCCGCCAAGATGAGCCAATCCGAGTCAGAGCCGAACGGCTTTATTGAGCCGATTCAGGTGGCAGAGCAGGTTTTGTTCCTTTGTCTTTCTCGATGGATTTGTAACCATTTGTCGTTTAACTCAATTAATTGCTGAAGCATTTGTGGTCCATTAAGTGGTGATAACTCTTCAATTAAGTCAATTAATCAATTTTGACCGGTTTGAGCACGAAACGCTCAGTTGAGGCAGGTGATGGTTTCGCCTATAAATTGAGACTTCTGGCTTTGTCCCTAGTATCAAACTCAAGCAATACACCATCTAAACGAGTGAAGGAGTGTCCAGAAGTACGGAACCGGTCGAAATCACAAGTCAAAAAACAGAGCACCAAATGGCGTGAGGTATATTAATTGATTCTAAATTTTACTTTTGTGGTTATTTTAGCCACTTCAATTACTAACATTAGTATGTTTTACTTGCATATATTTAGCTAACATATAAATATATATGCTTTGTTAAACATTATATTTATTTTTATAAATGTTTTCAAAATCTTTTCAAATTAACCTATAGTGACTTCCTATAGAATTTAGAGAAAATACTATTGAAAGCTTTTCATTAGTGTCATATTTGTAGTGTTATGGATTGTTTTAGATTTAGTATATTAAATAGGATTTATTTTTCAGTTCTACAGTTTAGACTTAAAGTTAGTATGTCATTATTAAATCCTGTATAATTTTTTTGCTATTTGTATATTGAATTTTTTGGTTAAATACTTTTCTTTACACCAATGTATTGATTGAGTATATATAATATGATTTTAAGGTCAGATTGGACAGATTTACCAATTTTTGTGATTGGGTAGTAAGGGTCGGAGAAAGATAATCAATCATTCTTAAAATTAACATTCTGTTTAGTTATTCTTGTGATCGCTATGATTATAATTTGTCATATTGTTTATGATGTAGCATACAGTGTCTGACCCGATTTTAGCTATTAAACTGTGATTATTATAAATATGTTCTATTTTTAACAGTATTATTATTATCTATTTATATCGCGGTCGTAATAATTTAAGTATGGCCATGAGGTCATGTATGTTGTTGGTTTTATGTATTGTTTTTATCGTAGGATGTAATATGGCTTGAATTATAGATGCTATATTGTGTGATTGAACACGTATGAGAAGTTTAATATCAAATCGACGTAAATTTTATCGTATCCTCATATACTTATTTATTTATATATTATAAAATTACTAATAAACATTATCATGGTTTGATATTTTGGAACCTAATATTATATTAATAAATTGGGTCGTGATAAAACCAATCAATTATGCTTCTAAATTTTTCCCTATCGGTACGGCTTTTTACACAAAAATAAACCGATAACAAATCTATTTTTTCATAGAAAATTCTCCATTGAATGTTGAGATAAATATGTTAGTAAATAATGTGACTTAAACAACCACAAAAGTGAAATAAAGAATCGAGTTTATACCTCCCGCCATTTGCTTGCTCTATTTTTCAGGTTGTGAGATCCGGGCCGACTTTGAGTTTCTGGACACTCCTTACTCTTCTAGATAGTGTATCGATCGAGTTGGACGCCAAGGACAAAGCCAGAACGCTTGATTTATAGGCAAAGCCATCAAATGCCTCAATCAGACGTTACGTCCATTAACCGGTCGAGAATTGGTGTGTTAATGAATGAGAGAGTTATCATCACTAAATGGATCACTAATATTTCAGCAATCAATTGAATTGAACGGTATAAAGAGGTAGAAGAGTTGAGAAAGGCGAAGAGAAGAGAAGTAGTTATCGGCTGCGAAACGGCTCAAATACGACTTGAAGAAGTCGACTCGATTTTACGGCTCAACGACTGCTGAAGCCTATAAAATATGGACCTCATTTTTTGGCTTCTTTAGATGAAAATTTGCCTCCATCAATATATATAATTACTTACCAAATAATATATGATACATTATTAGAAATTAAACATGTTAAATTATGTTTTAGCGTGAATTTTGACTTTAGGATAATAATTAGTATAAAATTGAGAATTTGTCATTTAATTAGCGATGTGTTTGGCTTAATGAGATTTAATTAGATTAATTTTGAAAGATTGAGACTTGGTATTATTTTAAAAATATATTTTTTAATGGATTCAGGGAGCTTTATTTTTATAGAGATGAAGAAATTTATGTTTAGTATCTCAATCTTATTTTTAAATTAATAATCATAATTTAACTATTTTAAAATATTAAAAAATTAATTAAAATTAATTATTTTAAAAATAATTAGATTATAATTATTTATTTAAAAAGTAAATAATTAAAATTAGAAAAAAAATAAGCGGTTTTTGAGAGATAGCCACCCTCCACAATCCCCTTTTTCACTCCCTCTCTGAGTTTCTCTCTCAACTGCAACGGCCGTACCGGTAGCCCTAGACCTTGGTGGGAGGTGTATGCCGTCGACCCCTTCCTCGGCCTTTCTCCCAGTCATTTGATAGTCTGATCTATCTGCATTCGCCAGCTCTGTCGGCCAGAAACAACCCGGAATCCTCTCTCCTCTCGCTCATCCAGGTGTCGCGCTACGATGCTGTTACTTCATTTTTTTTCGTCGATTCTTTGCTCACCATTCTCGGCCTCTTCCTTCAGCGTAATAAGCACTTTACAATTTTCCGTGATTCGGAAGTAAAAGGGATTTTTATATAGTGTGGAATTCATCCGTTCATGTCTTTTTCTGGGAAAGGCAACTAGTGGTGACAACTATCCCCGGCCCCAAAATTGCTCATTCATTTTACTGTAAAGTCCATTCTTCCATTGATTAGTCAATTTGTGGTTACTGATTGCACCATTTATTTGATAATGAAATCAGAGGAAGAAACAAACAAATAATCGGGTGGTATGTAATATGATTTGTCTGATAAAATTTAAGATAAATCTCCTTCATTTACTCCTTTATAATTTTGAGCTTTTTTCTCTTTTTACCTTTTTATTACTGCGGTTTTTGGAAATGAAAAATTGTGAAACTGATATTTGCAAAATTTATTGCATGGACTATATTCTTGTTATCCAGCGATATTTTTCTTGCCTTGCTGGTACTAGGGAATCGGATGATTTACTAATCATATCTTCAAATAGGTTTTGATTGATGAATTATGCATACCCTGTGATTATTAGAAGGGTAGATGTTTAGTACCAATTATGGGCAAATGTATGAACTATTTTTTATATATATGGTGTGATATATGTTAATTGGATTTTATATAACACTGTAACGAAGGTATTATTAGAAATTTGAAAAGAGGCACAACACACACCCCTAACCATGTTAGATAATTTTACTATATAATTTAGATCCAAATGAAATAGGATTATTGACATTGACATGGATTGAATTACCAATCAGCCGAGAAATGTGTGCAATTAATAGCGTAAAGTTGATCAGCCATATTTTGATCTTTTGGAGCACTTAGATGCTCATCCTCTTTCATTCTTTTTTTTTTTTTTTTTTTTTTTGGGAGTTTAGTAGGGGTGACATGTGATCACCCATTTTTACGACATTTCTATGTGATGCAATGAATAATCAAGTAAATATGTTGGTTAGCATGTATGTGTACTTTGTACTGAAATTTTGTTTTATTCAAATAGGATTCCTTTTCAGATAAGTGTTGACTTGTCCTGGCTTTTTGTGAAGACCTATACATGTTTAAAGAATGAAACTAGCTGCGTGTTTTCAGGCTCTTCGATAAAAATTGCATTGCATCAAGATGTAACATTGAATTTCGCTCATTTTTGTACTCTACAGCATTTGTCATTGCCTTGGTTTTTTGATAGATGAGAATCTTTTTATGTGCAATTTTGGTGTTTCAGAATCTGCTAAACCCCATCTGTGTTAGCATTCTGCCCGATGGTTAATTTTATTATAGATCTGTGAGGATGACCAACGATAATTGGGAGATCGTTCACATCCCAGGCAGGCCACCTATTCCACCGAGCCAACAGCCAGCTGGTTAAATCTCTCTCTCTCTCCCTCTCCCTCTCTCTCTCTCTCTCTCACATGCACACACACACACACACATCCACGTGATCTTTCTCTCAGACTCGCACACAGCTATGAATATGAAGAAAAAGTGATTTTTCTCTTAGTCTTTCACGCAGCTATACACATGAAGAAAAAGTTATCTGTGTGGTTTTTCGTGGTGAAAAACTAGTCAAATTTACTTCATATGATGATGCTCTTCTTTCACACTCACTCGCACACAGCTATACACATGAAGAAAAAGCTATCGATGTAGTTGTCATGGTGAAAAACTAGTCAAATTTACATTACATTGACGATGAATATATTTTGGAAGAAAATCTTTAACATCATATTTTTGTTTTGGTTTCCATGAAGTGAAGCTGATTGAACTTTTATTGTCCAGCTGATTTGAGATTACTATTAATATATTTTACGGTTAAATGTGAATGAGGCCTTTGTTGAGCGGGTTAAAAATTATTGGCCTAGACCTAAAGGTCTCAGGTTCATTTTTATCTCCCTCAACTTTACCTATAATTTTTTGTGTTATTTTATATGTTTTGAGGTTCTTACTTTGATTGTCAGCAACCTGTACCACTCTTGTTTCTATTGATTAGATCATTCACTTCTTCTATGTGTGTTTCTATTTTCTGTTTCAGCTTTTAATTGTATATTTGCCTTATTTATCACACAGTGGATGTCTTCGCTTCAGTGATTGAACCAAAACTTGCAAACACTATTGTAAGGTTGGTGGTGATTTTATTATCTCTCTCATTTATTATGATACAATGTGGTCAATATGACACCTGTTTAATTTCTCTATATGGGATTTCTGATGTCTTAACATATGGGCCATAATAAACTAGCAAATAGGGAGTAATGTATATGGTTGAGTACTGGTACATCAAAACTTAATTCATGAGTTTGTTTGAATAAATTGAATTTGATTAGGAAATTGAACCAGATAGCACCCTTGGAAAATCTGCGGCATGTGAAGCGGGTCCGTAAGAGGTGTCTGGAAGGTGGTATCTATCCCCCTAATGTCTTTCAAAATTGTTAGTTTGTCCTTTGATATTATTTATTATTTGTGTACTTACATGTTATGAAATTATACTATGGATCTACATTAATTAGAGATGATTGGATGAATTTATGAATAAACTCTCCTCAAATGATATATGCTGTTTGTCAGGAGAAAGGAAATGTATTGTAATGTTTACAAGATTGACATCATATGGGTTAATGTCTTTTTTTATTATGTTTACAATTTGGCCTAATGTATCAGCCTTTAAATTGTGTTTTTCATACTTAAGAAGGGAAAGTAGTGGAGTTCACCATAAAACATGTAAATTGTCAATACCTTTTTTCTGAATTTTTTTTACTTATTTTTCCTTCTCTTGTTTAGATTGTTTTGCGGCTTCATGTTACATTGTCATTGACTTTTTCCCTAGGAAATAAATCACTCTAGTGTCATATTAATTTGTTTTCCATGTTGGCACCTGGAGGTGGGAACAGGTTTTTGAGCCAGTTCTTACATGCTTGCTATCATTTTGCATGCTTTGTGGTCTATGAATAATTTTCCATATTTGTTTTTGATATGTGGTTTACATGACAGGAGATACCCAGTTGTCAGTGATTTTATGTCTGGCTAATAAGGATGACGGCGAGTTAGACAGCATGCCAAAGGATGTATTAGAGCTAGTCAACTCCTATCAGTTGAATGCCTTCACCACAAAAGTGGGTCATTATATTTTGTTGTGGCTTTTCTCTGTCTCTGTGTCTCTCTCTCCCTCTCTCTTTCTACACTCAGGGGCATCATACACTTGCTCTTTAGAACCATACAGTTTTCCTCTTGCAGAAATGCAGTAAAAGAGGGGAAGAAAATTGGAGGCCATTCAAAAGAAAAAAAAAAGTAAATTTACTTAACCATCCCTAACTTCCACAACTTGAGGCAGCTAAGTTACTCCTTTGAGAATAAAAAGAATTGGCGAAAGGTCATAATTGGAAGAAGCATTGCCTTTAACTTTTTGAACCACAGTAGTCTTTATTTTTATGTCTCCTGCTACTGGGTTGCCCAAACAGTGAGATAATGTGGCTTGCAAGTTTTCAATGCTTACTAAGAATCCAGTTTTTCCTTTCAGATCATCATGTGGACTGTTGGGGGAGCAATGAACTTCTGCATGAGACTGCGTTATTATTTCCTGCCATGCTGTTAACAGAACTGATGTACAAGTTGTTTCCTTCAAGCTTATACATCCCCTCAATTTTTTACTGATCATGAGGACATGCCTACTGCACCTTTAGGAAGAAGTTCAGAGAAAATATCCTCTTCATTTTAAGTACGATCAATGCAAAAAGCACTAACTTCCTTATGATCCACTTCTGCTTGAACATTTCCTTTCCCTGCGGCTTACTGTGAACTGGATGCACAAAAAGGTGGAGCATTTAGGAATCATAAAAATAACCATAAAAATCCTACTGCATAAAATCATAAGTACCAGTCGATGATGTGATAGTTAGACCTTCATTTGCAGGATATTTTGACTTAAAGATTCTCTGGAACCGATATTTGCTTTTCTCATCCTCTGAAATAAAACATCTTTCAAATGACCAGCTCATTTTCTGACCTGGGAGGGAAGTTGGCGGGTGGTTATGTAAAATTATCTCTGTGACTAGCCTGTAAAGAGATGATACTTCTATAAAAGTTTCTCTATCAGTGACAAGGTAAGATGGCATGGCGAAACCTTTTTATTACCCTCTTGTACTCTATGGCCATCTTGAGTTCTTCAATACTTTTTAAGCAGTTTATTTTACAACTATGCGCTTTCTTTTCTAATCCTTAATTGATGATCATCTAGAGTTCTTCACTTTTTTTCAACAGTGTATTTTCTAACTTAGCCAATTTCTGCTCTAATCCTATATCCCAGAATTTCTTTTCTCTTCCGTGAACTGGTTGCCAAAGTCCAACATGTCTTCTGATTGCTACTTCACAGTTCTGAATTCCTGATAACAAGATGATTCCCTTCTTCTGCTGTGAATTATTTTGTGGTTTTCATTTGCTAGCACACCCTGTGTTCCAAAGAGCGTCATAGAGCATAGTTGATGACCGAATTTGTGGATGTTGTTCTATTGGGCACTAAGACATGGTGATAAGTCAGATTTTTTTAAAAGAAAAAGATCTTGCTGGACAAAAATGCAACTTCATAGAGGCACACAATTGCCACTGGTCTGACGGTGAGCTTGGAGTAACATTATGGTATTCCAAGCAACCCAAAAGTTTCACGTTCAAACTACTAAAATAACCTTTTGGCTATTAATGGGTATGAGTGTGGATATTCAACCATGCCTACATGTGCAACGCGAGAAGCTTTATGCACTAGATACACCCTTAACTTCTATTTGAGTAGGTGCAAGCGTATTTCTTCTTGTACTTTTCATCTCATTGAGCATCCGAAGAATAGTTACTATATTTATAGAATATTATGTGCAACCTGATATCCTGGGGAGTACATTAGATGCATATAGCTGCTATATGATTGAGCGTGAGATTTCATATTTCTACTAACCATAGTTTCTGTATCCATGGTAAATTGTGTGCAACTATGTATGCAGAATGCTGAAGATTTTAATTAATCATAAAAGATTATCATAGTGAAACACAATTTTAGATGCAGTACATGGTATGTGATTTGCAAGAGGTTAGCTTATGTGGTAACTATGGGCATAATCTTGAGGTGCTAATCATTTCTGCTAGGACAGATGAGGATTCTTTCTTTGTGATGTCATTGATTTCGATCCAAAGTTGCCTGATTTGCTGGTCTCCTCTGTGTAGTGTCCTGGATTGTGTTTTGCTATGTCAATCCGTTATGGATATTGGAACTATTTGTTTACCTCCCTCAGACCACACATACTAATTTGGTAACTATGCTTGATATATCTTACTTTTATGGGAATCGTGGATCGGTTCTGAAAGGCCATGTAGTTTGAGATTTGACTTTCTTTTTTATTCTCTTAACCTCAAAAGGTTTTAGTTTCATGGGCTATGGAAAACCTTTCATTTGAGATAACACTATTCCAACTATTATGTTAGTGGTTTCATGTGCTATTATGATTCTTAGTTTTACTCTTGAAAACAAAATGGCATCTTCCCTCAGTGGATTGCTTGCAAGACACACAAAATGTAAGGAATGTCTGCAACTTTACTCTTAGATAGAATAGAGTCAAAGCTGTGCTGTTTTCCTCATTTTGTGTGAGTTTGAGAGTCATGACTCAAGATGGATCCCATTAGGCAATTTTTTATGCTTTTGTTCTGCAGATGTTTTGGACATGGATAGTTTGGGTGTTCTACTAGTTTGAGGACTTATAGTATGTGTTGGAGGGCTGTGGATGCTTTCTTATGATGCAGGTTAGAGGGGAGTGTGTAGTGCCCTAAAGAATTTTCTATGGAATTGATGTAAATGCCATGTTGAAATTTAAAATTGGCGGTTGTCTTCTTTTGTGTGAACTCATGAGGGATCTACTTTAGTTCAAACAATCACTTCTGAGTTCCGACTTTTGCACAGCTTGAGGACCCTCTAGATCTATAATGGCCTTAAGCCAAGTGATCAGAGTGAGCTTTTATGGTGGTGATTCAATGTAAAAGAGAGAAAAATTTTAATGCTTAAACATGGAGCCTTCTTCAACCTGGGATGCTGAATGTTCTATGAAGCAATTAGACTACCTGTCAGAGTATAAACTTCATGATCCCCCCTGAAGGATGGTATTTATTTGCCATAGTTCTGAAATGCATGCAAGGATTTTTCTTAACTAACTTGATAGTTCAGTTCCTTATAACAGTTAAATATAGTTAGGCGTAACAAATAATTTGATGTTGTTTACTTACTAAAGTTGATGTAGACTTGGTGGATATAGATCTTGTAAAGCAGCCATGGTTTATTTTTGTCTCATCAATTATAGGTTTGCAAATATTCTGCAACATCAAAAGAGGAATGGGAAGAACAGTGCAAGCTATGGCCCACGTCATTTCATCCACCTACCTAGTAAGCTGTGGCCATTCTATGAATTTATCTGTTTTATTCTTTCTACTCTTGTTGCATCCATCTCCTTTGTTGAACATCACTTCATTGTCAATTTATCCTTGACCGTGTAAATAAGTGGATGTCTTATTGATGATAGATCTTATGTCTTTGTACTGAAATTGGAATAAGAAAATTCTGAAGAGATATTCCTTAAAAGATTAAGAAACTTCTCTGAGTTTATTTTTAATCAGTTTTTTTGGCTTTCTGTAGAATTATGCACACTTGACAGTCTGTGACACCCCAACACCAACTTCAGCAGAACCACAAGTCTTGGGATTGACTGAATTGAATCTTTACTGCCATTCTGCTCAATCTGATATGATGGCCTTTGGGATTTGAAGGATTATGAATATTTTCTGTATCATCTCTCTCCAAGTCTCTTTTCTCCTTAACGAGCGGGGCTGCACCCCCCCCCCTTTCTCTCTTTATCTCCGCCTTTCTATCTCCATAATTATGGCCTCTATCTAATCCCTATATCTTTCTATTTTGTCTCTTTTTGACGATGACATAGAACTCTAATTGCACTTATCCATGTTAACAAACTCTCTTTTCAAACCCATGTGACATGTTTGATTTACTTGCCCACATAAATGATTAACCCAATGAGGGAGTTCATTACTTTTAGCAATTTCCTCACTATTAACTTGAACCTTTTGTCCCACGTTCCAATGGTTTCACTTTTGTTTTCATGTTTTTATTGTCTTACCTCTACTTAGCTTGTGACTTGTATTTAAAGTCTCTCTCTCTCTCTCTCTCTCTCTGTATCACTCTATATATCCATGGAACTTAGATTGTATTCCTCTTATTACTTTCATGTAAACATAGCCCATGCATGTAACTAACCCATGCATTTTTTAACGTAGTAAACCAAAAAGACAACTTTCTCATACTCTTGTAACGTTTAAAACACTATTTTAAACTCTTCCACCTCTGACCGCATATATCTGCATCGCACAACAACAAAAACAAAGATAAGATATCGATCAGGAAACAATGTGACTATCAACATAAGCAAACTGAACTTGTACCCCTAATTTAGTAGACTTGTAATTAAATTATGCTTCTGCATTAGTTTTTATATGGAAATTTAGACAACTGGACAGAGTAATACTTTATTTAGGGTTTCATGACCTGTAATTGGGTTCTTTCTTCTGATTGTAGCAACATAGAGGGCATTTCTGGTTTTGTTGATGAAGACTCAAAAATGGTTTTTAAGTTCATGAAGTTTGTGCTTGAGTTGGCAAAATCTCCTGACAGGCTGGTAATTATTCTAGTGCTTCCTTTATGAAGCAGCCGTATGAGATAGGAACATTCTATTCCAGTTGGCATATTTAACTTGCGCCTTTGTTGATGTGTTTGACAGGTGGTTAATGCTGCAGTTATTATAGATCCATCAGTTAACCAAGTAATTGCAAGTGCTTGTGATGGAATCAACTCATGGGATTCTCCTCTCAACCGAAATGGCATTGAAAGGTCCTCTTTTGACCATGCTGAAGCTTTGCTATCCCATCCTTTAGCTAATCGATCTTCATCCCCTGGAAAATTGCTCTCAAATGGTTCAACCGATGACCTGAAAACATATTATGGTGTTTCTTGTTTACATCCTTGGCAATGGTCCCAGCAAAAATTATCTTCACAAACTTATTATTGGCACCCTTTAAGACATGCTGCTATGGTGGCTATTGAGGATTCTGCTGCCAGGGATAGGTGCCTTTTCCCTAGTACTGGACATTTTTATGAGGAATCTGTTCCAGTAGATCTACTGCTGTCTTCTACCGTGGGCTCACCGGCAAAAAAATCAAAGACAAACCTCACTAAGGTGAGATTGTATCCTTTCATGGAATCATAAGCTGAACATCGTTGCAACCTTCAAATTGGTTTTTATTCATATGTTTTGGTTTCTCTGAAATTATCTGATAAACAGCTGTATTAAGGAAATAATCATTGGAATTTGGAAATTTATATTGTCAAGAAAATACCAATATTTTGACAGATATTTACTAGATATTTAGGCGTAATCATAGGCAACTACAACTGCAACTTTATTATTCATAATGTTATAGCCTATAAATTTGTACTTTGTATAGAGTTTAATATACATTGAAATACATATGAACTCGTCTATTTTTTACTGTATCAAAATCTAAGATGTTATCAAACAGCTGTCAATAAGCCTTCTCTTTGTATTTACCTAATTAGCGGCTTCAGTGAAAACTCTGCTGCAGCTTTCTTTGTTTCAACTCTCTGACTTCGGCAATCTGAAAAGTGAAGACAGGAGGCCTTGAATTTCCTTTCTGTAGAACAAGGGTCATAACGCCAATTTGAGGCTCATTCCTGCCGCTTTGCTGCCATTAAAGTATTGATAGTGAGATTACAAAACCATCAAAATCACAGTTTTGGAAGCCTATTTCTCTCACTGATTCAGTGCTGATTGCGCGTGCGACAGTATTAAAAGGTGAAGTTTTGCCCTTTGTTTTCCCTGTCATGTGATATCAATTTGATGGCTTCTTCTGGGACCTTGCCTATGTGGACTCTGAGACATTCTGATTTACTTCATGTTCATGCAAACAACAAACTCTGCTCTTCTCCATGAACAGGAAGAGGTTCTACTTCAATGTTGTATCGTACAGGAACAAAACACAATTCATCAACATTGTTGTAAGCCTCTTGCCATCGAATTTCATCAGAGCTCTCCCTAGTGGTTTAATAGCTCTCGATCCAAAATTTTGCCTCTTCACCAATTTTGTCTTCTATGGCGACCCAATTTGGGAAATCTACCTATGAGTAATAATGAACAAACACTGCCTTATACAAGCAAAAGCTTCCATTTAGATTCACTCGATTAAGAAACACTCTATTGTCTTCTTTTCAGAAAGCTGCTAGTGTCACAAAGAGTATTTTTCTAAACCATCTTTTGCATTAGGTGATCTGTCACGATCTAGGATCTCAAATGCAGGTCAAAATAAAATCTAAAATAAGATATTCCACAACCATAAAAACCCAACCCGGGCATGATAGTCCATACAGATACAGGATCACATAATAAAACTCGCACAATACCTCATCGGATATAAATTCAGACAACAAAATACATGACCTGTTATCCAAATATCGCAATGAAGGTATCCAAATATACAACTCATCAACGTAAAACAATAACTCCAATATTTCCCATACAAGGATTAAGGCCATCATCCGGCTATAACAATAATCGTAACACACCATCGAGATCAGAAACATACCTAATATAAACATCTCAACTCACCGATAGAAATATGCCGCGTCAAATCACGTCCAAACTTCTGTAAGCGTATCTATGCCACTAGTCTGAAGAGATAAAATATGAAAACGCGAGTCGAGAGCTCGGCAAGTATTATCATTGTATAAAACAGTACGCAAATCAAAGGAAGGGATATCACATAACAGCCACGTAACACAAAACATAATGTCTGTGAAATCCCTGAAAATCTAGGATATGTTTCGTACTAAATCATTGTCCGTATCAAACAGTCCATTTGGGATATAATTATAATGAATAATGATCCGATCAAATCTCATAGACTATATAGTCACATTACATAATCGCGACTGTTACCACATCCGTGTGGGACACATGCCATCGTCCAGATCTAAATCTCATGTATCATATGCTGAAATCAAAGAAACCGGAACCAAAACATGTAAATATGAAATATGTTCCAGGGCTTAACACATCAATATGTACGAGACATTCTTATCGCCTATCCGTGGGCCAAACCACATATCTCAAATCATAGTCCACACAATACATGTAGAAATGC
>JAOVVI020008466.1:0-14170 GCA_028571085.2 Nepenthes alata
TCAAAAAGCAAATGGGCGCGTGGACGACCAAGGTGTCAAATGAAGGTGCGAGAATTTACCGGTGGAATCACCGGTATGGAAGCGCCCATGGACATGGCTGAGTGCACAGTAGCGTCCGAAAATATGGGTTGTGCATAGTAATGACTGAGGATATGAGATATTTGAGGTCGTTGTCACTGCCTGGAGACCAAGGAATGCAGAGGACTCTGTGATGACCATGGCACAGATGGTCCGGGGACTTGAGTACAAAAATGACTGAGAACATCGTGGAAAACTAACAGCATGTTGCAGACAGCTAGCAATCAAGAGTTGGTGGCAGGTTTTTATAGGGCACACCTTCTGAAAAGTGCAAAGAAGGTGCCGTCTGCAGAAAGCTTGGGAACGGGTGAAAGCGTAGAAATGACAAGGACGGCGTGACCAATCATCTGCAATGTGGCTAGTGGAGCAGATGAGATTTGGTGGAGTCGAGTCATTATAACGACGCACCAGGAGCTTTAGTTTTGTATGGTGAGGAAATATCAAGAGCCTTGGTGCTGGGTACCAAGGGTTGTGGGCGCTGTGCGTTGTGCCGCTATGTGCAGGGGTGAAACGGCGGTTGTCGTTTCACCATACTTGTAAAATGTGAGTAGAAAGTACCACAATAAAAAAGAAAAGAGAAAGAGAAGAAAGAGAGAGCAGTGAGTGAAACATAAAGTGTAAGGTCTTTGTATTATCGTACTCTGTTATTTGTTTTCGCCTTTAGGACTTGTGTAGCCAGAGTGGTTGCTTGTATTCTATCTCTGAGTTTTTGTAATCACATTTTACCTAGTGGAATATTTTATGAGTCTGTCACGTGGTTTTTTTTTTCTTAGTTGAGAAGAGTTTTTACGTTAAAAAAATATTGTGAATCTATTTTGTTTATTGTTTCTACTAAATGGTGGTTGATGATAATGGGGGATTATAATTTTTCGCTTCTACTGGAACGGGTGGATCTGGGTGTCGAACCCCAAAACATATTAGATTTACAAATGTGAAGAAAGCATAGTGTCTTAAATGGGGTTCAGAACAATTCAATCTGCTGTGTTTTTGGCAGCACTTGAATCAATATTATATAATAGAAGCACAATTTTCTGTTCTAGTTAATCAGAACACCAACACCATACAGCACAAAATGCAGTCAAATGGAAATTCATTCATTAACCTTTTTTCCGTTTTCTTTATTCTTTTACCTGTACAAAACTTCGAGGAGTAATTGATTGACATAAGAGAGGTGTCACAAGATGCATTCAAAATCTGTATTTTGCAGTAAAACTTGGTGTAGAATTCACAGAACACAATCGAGTGGTGACTCACTATCTTGAAGCAAAATTGGCCTTCAGATTTGTAGTTTCTTCCTATTCGAATGTTTAAAGAAACGCGTTGCTCTAATCACCTGATATCCGGCCATTTCATTAATAAAAAATTGACAAAAACGACAGTTAGACGCCTACTGGAAAAAAAAAAGGGACTTCTAAGGGGTTAATGCAATAGATATCTTAATGATGTTTAAGCAAAATCCCCGAACTTAAGATGGTTGTCTACAAAAAAAAAAAAAAAAGGATAATTGTTTTACCATCGCTTAAATTTCAAAGCATTTATTTAGTCTACATTTGCATTATATTTTCAGAAAGACTGCCCAATTCAAACTCCCTCCCCTCCCTATGAGAGATCTGGCCTTGACATCAAGATTGTTCTTTGGTACAAAGAAAGTACCCGCAGAAGGCAAATTATCGGGAAAGAGCCAGTACATATTGAATTAGAGATTTCCCTTACCCTTGCATAGTGCCCCCACTCCCCAACCACCACCACCACAAGACCGCAATAATGGTTTTCCTAATGGCATGCAGTCGGTTCATGTACATTGTGTGTTACATGTCCGATGGATCCAATTTATTAAGCATCCCCAAGGCAACCGACGTTGAATAATTGACAGTTTGTAACTGGTATTATTGTTGGGTTATTCGATGCTACCATTCCATGTACCCACTTTCTATTTGTTTTATGTTTTTCCATTTTATTTCCCGGTTTTCCCATCCCCCGTTTTACTCTTTCCCATTTTCTGTTTATAATGTCTGCAAGTGATTAATGAAAGGTTAGCAGTAGTTTCCCCTTTCTTCTTATCTCTTTGCTCTCTCTTTTCTCTCTGTGTTCACACTCTCTCTCGCCTTATGCTCCCTCTGATTTTTCACACACTCTCTCTCTCTCTCTCTCTGTCTCTTGCCTCACCCTCTCGATCTCTCTTTCCCTCGTCTACTCTCCCTAATTCCCCTCTATCTTCTCCCTTTCCCTGATTTTTCTCTCTCTGCACCTCGGCTCTTTGCATCTTGGCTCCGTAGCTCCTCGGTCGTTCCCCTTCTTTCTCTTTGATTTGCCTCTGTTGGACTCCCCTCGCCACAGTAAACGTCCCTTGCGCCTGCGATTACCCGACAACACCATGAAGCACGCATCATTTGGTGCTTTCATTGAGACGAAAGCGGATGAGATCGAAGAACGAGCACTCGACGCGCTCGAAGCGGCAATCGTCGAACTGGCCAACGCGATGAAGGACCTCCGATGGGCTACCGACAGATTTAGCGCCACCGTGTCCACCGCGGTTTCAACAACAGCACAGATCCGGTCGTCCTACACCGAAATCAGCTCATCCATCACCGAAATCAGCCAATCGCTCCACAGAGTCGAGCACAACCCTAACCGTTCTGCCTCCACTATGGCACCACTCGAGCGATTCCTCACTAAAACCCCTCAACCCCTACACCAAAACGACCGACAGATCTCGCCATCCTCAACTCCCTCCTTGTTCACGATTCTCACATCTGAACATTTACCCCAAATTGCTCAGATTCAAACCTTACTACCACAGGCGTTAACCAATGTCCAAATAATTACTCCCGTTCCATCTCTAATTAGCAAAATCGAAGGTGATGGATGTCCAACTTTCCACTGCCGACCGCTAACCAAGCAGCCAGAACACTCCTTGGCGAGACCACCGAACCGTGAGCTCGTATTGTTGAAACCGGTGACGATACCAGATGCTTCCGGCATGGTAGACTTGGTGGAAGAAAAAGTGGATACCAACCAAGTAAGTTATCATCACCTCTTACCCATCACGGTCCGCAGAAAGTCTGTTTCTACCTTGTTCAAGTGCCTTTCGTCCGAATTGTCAGAAAATATATCCCCACCTGTTGAAATAACCTCTATTCCCGAACGAGGTTGGTACCTTAAGGGGGATGAACGGTTCACACCGAGATACCAAGGTACGGTTCCCCAATTTTTATCTATGATGTGTGGGGAGGGCGACTCTATTCTGCTTGCCACCACAAACTCAGAAACTTCAATCCCCAGAACAATTGGAGTCTGTGTCGTCACCGCTCAACTCTTAAAAGGGAAATCAATTCCTCCATTGTGTGACAAATTTGAGTGGCGTAATTGGGATGCATTGTATTGGACTGTGGCTCCTATTGGAGTGAGGTCTAGAGCATTCTGGTTGTAGAGCGATGGTTTCCAGCGCCCGTTCTCTTCTCCATATCGGCGAACACTTCATTCCTTGCAACGCATTCACCCACTTGTTTCTTACCCCCTCTTTGATTTATGGGGCATCTTGCTTATTTCTCTATGCCGAATTGAGGAGCGCAGGATAGGCTTGCTAGAGGAACAATTGGAAGGACCATTTGAAGAGGACCTTGAAAATAACCAGTTGGGAGATGGTGCTCCTTGGAGTGGCTTTGTGCAGGACGAATTCTACTTCATGATAAATCCTGACTTAATGGATAGCATGTTTCCTTTGCCTGCCCTATCAACCAACGTGGTAATCCATTCAACTCAGATGCTATTTGGTGGACTGTGCATTATTAATCTTGCAATTATATTGTTCATCTATGTGAAGACTGACTTGCTTCCATGGTGGGTTCTCAGCTTGCTTCACTTGTCAAAGAGAATACATTCCATCTTTGTACTTTGTTTCTTTAATGCCTATGTTGTAATGATACTTCTTTATGCTGCTTTAGCTAGCTTTCCTTATCAAAGTTGGCATTGGGGGTTGATAATGTTTGGTTTGGCTGTGTCTGTAAAGATGAATGTGTTCCTCTATGCTCCACCTTTATTGCTCCTATTATTAAAGGTTTTGAATATCACTGGAATAATATTTACTCTATTTAGAGCTGTGACAATACAACACCTGTTTGAATTGTCTTTCTTCGTATAAAATCTAACCCTTGTTGAGAGAATGATCTACGAATTGTTGGACGAGTTGCTCAACAGGCCTAGCACCAGCCCTAATGTAAGTAGTGTTTCTGATGGAAGTTGTTGGTCAAGTTCTGTTGAAGCCAGTGTTTCTGCAACTTCAATGGAAGCAGCTGAGAATGATGTACTGAAAGCCCAGTCTCAAATTATAGATCCAGACTTCGGCACAGACATTGTTCCTTGCATTTTTGTCAAGGATATGCCAATTGATGAAGCTCCAGGAGAGGTGATATTTCGTTTGGAGCTCACCATTCCAGCTTGTCCAATAAAAGATATGTTTGAGCAGAGAACAAATGAGGTACTATCAATACTTCATTGGGTTAACAGTGTCAAAGTCACTATGTCAGTGTAACCAGTTAAACCAGTCTTTGCTGGTGCACTTCCAAGGGGTTTGCAGACAATTTCAAATATTGTAGCAGTTTTTAGTCGCAAAGGAGGTGTTGAAAAATCAACAGCTGCTGTAAATCTTGCATATATTTTGGCTGGCATGGGTACTAGAGTTGGTATCTTTGATGCTGATGCCTATGGTCCCAGCTTACCATCCATAGTCTCACCTGAGCACCGGTGTTAGAAATGAATCCAGAGAAGATGACTGTAATTCCAACTGAATACTTCGGTGTCAAATTGGTGTCTTTTGGATTGTCGGGGCAAGGCCGTGCAGTTATGCGATGCCCAAGGGTCTCCGGGGTGATCAACCAACTTCTTACTACCACTGAATGGGGAGAACTGGACTACCTTGTTATCGATATACCACCTAAAACTGGTGATATTCAGCTAACCTTATGCCAAATTGTTCCGTTGACAGTGGTTGTAATTGTTACCACTCCTCAAAAGTTGGCATTTATTGATGTTGCAAAAGGAGTTCACATTTCAAAGCTAAAGGTGCCCTATGTTACTGTTGTTCAGAATATGTGCCACTTTGAGGCTGATGGGAAGCCATTGCTGATTTTTGCTATAATTTTTCCTTTCTTCAACCTTGAGGACAAGGTTCTCGTAATGAAAAGGGTAATGTTACATGTCCGATGGATCCAATTTATTAAGCATCCCTAAGGCAACCGACGTTGAATAGTGGGCAGTTTATACCTGATATTATTATTGGGTTATTCGATGCTACCCTTCCATGTACCCACTTTTTATTTGTTTTCTGTTTTTCCATTTTATCTCCCGGTTTCTCCATTTCCCGTTTTACCCTTTCCCGTTTCCCATTTATAATGTCTGTAAGTGGTTAATGAAATGTCAGCGAGTAGTTTCCCCTTTTTTCTTGATGCGTCCCTGGATCCGAACTTCGAACAGATTCGGGCGATCCTTGCGTTGTGGTTCCGGCTCCGTTCCTTGAGTTTGGACCCTGCACACCACTAAGCAGAGCAGGAGGTCAGCGTGTCGGCGGGATGTAATCCCACCAAAAATACTCCGACG
This sequence comes from Nepenthes alata, assembly GCA_028571085.2. Lineage (NCBI taxonomy): Eukaryota > Viridiplantae > Streptophyta > Magnoliopsida > Caryophyllales > Nepenthaceae > Nepenthes > Nepenthes alata. Next base: position 5,674 of record JAOVVI020008466.1, read on the forward strand.
CTCAAGTTAGTAAAACAGTCTTCAAAGAAAAGAAACTGAATAGCCTGAGGAAGAGAAAGAGGTAAGGAAAGTGTTTTGTCCAAGATATAAGAGAGACGCGAGGCCTTTCTTGGATCTGGCAGGTGGGAAGGCAGTAAATGACCGTGAGGGCTTGCTTGTTACCTTGGAGGTGGTCTATGTTTACGGTTCTGAGAGTGTGACTGCCGAGAGAGAGAGAGCCCGTTTTCCAGAACACTTAGGGTTTTTCTGTGTGCTTGAATGCGTAAAAGTGAGCATGCCCCGGATGATGATCCTAGGGTTTACTTAAGGCTGAAAGGGCGATCTTCCTTCTTTGGAAGGCATGATCCCCTCTATCCACCTTGGCTGGCTTACCTTCTGGATCAGATGCCAGTTGCTAGGGTGGGCGTGATTGTTTCCTTGTGAGGCGGCCAACAGCTTTCCAAGTCGATTTTTTTCCTCCTCAGCATATTAATGTTGGAGTGCCTTGGCAAGGAATTGGAAAGATCTGGTGCCATCTTTATTTGAAGGGCGCCAATCTTGTCAACGCCCTTTTTGGTGCCAATCGAGATCGTGTAGGATGCTTGGAAAGCTGTGGTTGGCCGTCTGATGAGTCGTGGGCCCAAACGGACCAGGCCCATTACTGTAGAAAGGCTTCTATGGGCCCAAGGTGTAGAGCGCGGACGGTCAACGTCTGAGTTGACCGTCTTCGTGTTGGCCGCCTTCGTGTAGAACGAAGGGAGAGCGGCTGGCGATCAACTGATGGGCTGTGGGCCAGAATGGAATAGGCCCATCACTATAGAAAAGCCTCTAAGGGCCCAATCAAGCTGTGCATGGACGGTCAACGTTGCGTTGACCGTCTACAAGCAAGTTGGCCGCCCGGCGGTCAACGCCAACGTTGATCGTCTGGGGCTTTTCAGTTCTTGGGCCCGTCCTCTAACTGGGCCGTCACATGTGTTGACCGGTCTTCTTGGGCTTCCGTTGACCTTTTGGGCCAGCCCATTATTGGCATACCCATCAACCTCAAATGCTACTTCCAATAAAGGGCTCAGGTATGTATTAGCATTATTGTGTGTAAGCATTCACCTTCTTGTTTCAATTCGTCAAAATGAGTGTTTCCTTAGCATACTACCTTCCCTTTCCTGTGTGCATGTATATATATGTAATTGCTTTGCAGGTTACCCGACCTAAACTGTTCCTAAGTCGGGAGGGTCTTCACCCTCTCGTTACTAAACCCTGATCATTCCGGCGGCCCATATGTGGTCGAACATGAACCTCGGTCATCCAAGCGGCCCATTAGTGGTCGTATTTAAACCCTGATCATTCAGGTGGCCCATAAGCGGTCTAGTATAAACCTGTTCATCCGAGCAGCCCGCTAACGATCGTATTAAACCTTGGTCATCCAGGCGGCCCATAGGTAGTCGAATCTAAACCTTGGTCATCTAAGTGACCCGTTAGCGGTCAAAATCTTAGGGGGCTAGCGCAGCACACGCAACGACCTTCTCCACGATGAGATAGCGTGATCAGTTAACGATGGTCGAAGGGAGAAAAATTCTTCTCCAAGGTTGGCCGCCCAATTTAGGACTTGGGTAGTGCCACCAGGCTTCACTCACAAGCCACCACTACTAGGCCAGCTAACATACACAGCCGCCTAGAAAAAAAAGCCTAAGGATTTCACTCATTTGGCAGTAATGCAATGGCCGCCAGCCAACTAAGTTGGCCATCCAATACAGCAAACATGCAATCACAAAGCAGTAAAAGGAGATAAACACAAAGTGAAAAAATTTTTATTTTATTGCTTTCAAACGTATTACAGTATACATAATACAAAGGGAAGACCCAAAAATCGACAAAAGGAGTCGGAGGCGCCTGACCGTCTTGCGGATCCCTCACGAGACTTTCATGGGTCTGGGCAGACCTGTTTGACATATTAAGCAAGTCCACCAAAAAATTACGGTCAATAAGCTGCGCGATACGCCGACACATATTGACCCCTTCCCACATCCGCGACCACATCAGCTATTCAATCTCATGGGGGCGTATCTGGAGGCTCAGACGGTTCTCCAGCTCTGTCAGCTGCCCTCCAAGCTAGCTAAGACGCCCGGTGATATGCTCATTCTTCTACCATAGCCGGGCATTCTCCTCTTTCATACTAGCATCCTCGGCCTCTATATCGGCCAGAACAGTCACCAAGGCGGCGGCATCTGACCAGTGCTCCACCCCAAAAGTCGCCAGCTTTGCGTCCAGCCAGGCGATCTCTGCCTTCCTGTCAAAGATCACCCGATCCCGCTGGTCAATTACCTTTTCAATGGCAGCCAGCACCTTCTCCTTCTGCACCAAAGAACAAAATAAATCAGCAATTCTAAAATGAGAAGTTATGCAGAAAGCATCACAAAAAATTATACCTCCCAGACTCTCCATGCGGGCCTATCAAGTCTGGCTCTGGCGGCAGTGGGTTGGAAGCAATGCCCTCATGAGCGAAGCAGGCGGCAGCCTCCTCCAAGATCTCCTCTAGGAGCCCCTCATCATCGTCGTCCACGACGGCAGCAGGCTCCCCAGCGACGGCCTCCATTGTAGCCGTTGGAGGATCAAGGTCAACCACCGGCAGCTCAGCCGACATCTGCATGTGTTGAGAGCCAACTGATGGCTCCTGTGCCTCTGTCAGCGGCACACAGGCTGGCTCTGAAAAAATCTCCATCTACGCCGTTCGAAAAACCACCTGTGGTGCAGGCTACGCCAGAATGACGCCTTCGCTCCTAGTTTTCGGCAGGTCCTCAAATGACTTCTCCATCCTAGTGGTGCTGCTAGGACAGCTGCAAATCTCGGCAGTGATATAGTCAGGCCCTGAAGACGATGAGGAGGGCATCTCCACTGCCATCCTTTTGGGCCTTGGGCCAACGACGTCGTCATCTGTTGGACGGTGACGGATGAGCAGGCCCCTGGGCTCCTCCAGTCGCATCATCACTGCCAGCAGCGGTGCCTTGAACTTCTGAACAGGGGAAGACGGTCCCCAGTTTACCTTGTTGGTCTCTACCCTAGAGACCAAGGAATCTCTCTTAAAGTCAGAGAGATGGGCCTTGACCAGTTTGATCAGCAACTCCAAGGATGCCGTCTCCACCACAGACGACATCCCCATATAAACCTCCGGCACCTAGCCCCAATCCCTTACCAAGGGCCAGGTTTCAGTCACCCTCACAAAGAAGAACCGATTCTTCCAGTTATTCAGTGAGTCGTAGATGGCTGTATTAACCTTTAGGCCACTACATGGAACTAGGGAGGTCCACTCTCCTCCCTGGTTTATCTTAAACAACCCCTTCACCATAGACATCGTCTACTGCCTAGAATGCTTACAGAGAAAAATACAAAAGGTGCAAATGTACCGTAAAACATTGGCGTGGAGCTGGGCGACGGGAACACGCAAAGCTTGGAGGATCAATTGTAAGTCGTCCGGAAGAGGAAGACGGAGACCACTCCTCAGGTGGGCCTCAGACACCTTTACGTATCCCGTCGGCGAAGAGAAGGCCCTGTCGTCCTTGTCTGGAACCCTCCACGCGATGTCTTTGGGGATGTTAAACTCAACGCACAGCTCTTTTACGTCATTCTCTCGAAGAATAGAAGGGATATTAGCGACCGAGGTCGAAGCCATGTTCACAGAAGAGCTAGGGTTTCTCTTTGGAATAAAAGAAGGTTGAAGATGAAGAAGCAAAAGCAGAAAGCGTGGAAAATGTAAGTGTAGAGGAGGGAAACTTAAAAGGAAAGGTATGAAACGCCTTAAACCTCCTCGAGAAGGCACGCTATCATTCCTGCCACGTGTCGCATCCCAAATGGGCCTCTCTTGAAGCAAATCCTCTAGTGCATTAATGGTCGGGATAGCGGTTCAACCGTGAAAAGACACGTGCCAACTTTAAACCTGACAGGCCTGCTAATGGCCACAAGTCACTCAAAGCTTATAGAAAGTTCTTCGGAATCTGGCAAAAAATAGTCAACAAATTCGGTCAACTTTCTTCTCCGAATCTGACCATAGACGGTCAATAGATTCGGTCAATTTTTTTCTCCAGATCTGACCAAAGACGGTCAACAAATTTGGTTGACTTTTTCCTTCGTATCTGACCAAAGACGGTCAACAGATCCAGTCAACTTTCTTCTCCGGATCTGACCAAAGACGATCAACAGATCCGGTCAACTTTCTTCTCCGGATCTGACCGGGACGGTCAATAGATTTGATCAATGCCTCACTCTTTCGTGGAGTCCTCTAGAATTTTCAAGCAGCTAAGAACAGTGAGAAGCTTCCCATCATAAACATGCCGGAGGCCAGAATTCTGGCCATTGCATGGGGGCTAGTGATTGGTATACTGTAAATGTGTTAGATCAATAGTCAAAGGTGGCCCAAATCCATTGTTGGACGGTCAACGTTGGCCTAACGAAAAATGAGGGCCAAATTCCTGAAAGGCCCAGACATAAATTAGACGGTTAACGCTAGCGTTGACCGACTGAGGCACATGTAGGTGGCCTACTCACGCTCAGGACGGTCAACCCGTACATTGACCAAAATCACTGTAGCAACAGGCTAAGAATAAAAAGGCTTTTCATGGACCTAGCCCACTTGGGCCCACGCTCCAGCAGGCAGTTAGCAACGACTCTTTTCCTAACCCTACGCCTTCCATGATTCCAACCAGCTCTAAAAAAAGACGTTGACCAGATCGGCGCCTTTCTCATAAGAAAGGTGGAAGATCTTCTCAATTCCTTCCAAGTGGAGCCTTCCAAAGGTAATATACTCGAAACGAAGGCAGGAAATTTGGAAAGTCACTACCCGCGAGAGAAGGAAACGATCCCAGCTAATTAGGCAACGCGTGTCTTCTTCACAATGAAGGCCGCCTAAACATGGTGCAGGGAATCACACCTTCCAACCAAAGAAGATCACCCAACCGCCATTAAAAAGAGCCCTAGGGTTTTCAATCAGGGAACGCGAACAACCACACACACAACATCTACTACTATGCTCTCAACTACGCATCCCAGAATGATTTCATACTCTCTCTGCAAAGCTTCCTAACATGCTGAGAGAAAGAACACAAATAAAAGGCATACAGGTGCTCTTCTTATTGACGGACGCCCACTGCCTCCACCCACAATCCATATTCAAGATACGGCATTGCCTCTCTTTCATCTGGAAACCCACACACTCTCATACTCACCTTCTCGATTCTCATTTTCAGTTATATTTTTAGATTTTGAAGGCTATTTACTGACTTGAGCGTCAGAGTATTTTCGGTAGGATGACTTCCCGCCAACACACTGACCTCCTGTTCGTTTTAGTGGTGTGCAGGATCAAAACTCAATAAACGAAGTCGAAATTAGGACAAGTGGATCAATCCAAATTTGTTCAAAGTTCGGATCCAAGACGCATAAAAAATTATTAGTAAATAACAGATATTTTTAATGTGCAGTTTAAGGGTTATTTAAAAATAAATTAATCATATATTTGAAATAGTGTACTTAATTATTTTTTTTTAAAGAAACTGTTAGAAATACATCTATTCGTTTCATTTTAGACATGCCTGCACAAGTATGGGTAAAGGGCGAGCCCTTTGTACTTTTTTCAAAGCCTGATTAACTACCGGTGCTATGATTAATGGTATTCTAACCTAATTATGCTTCAAATTAGTCTCACCCAACTATCAAAAGATAAGTAAACCTATCTCCACCTCTTGCATGAACTTCTACTATTGATATAAGATTAATATGAATTATACTGCAGAAATATATCATTTTGCAAGATGACAATTTTATGACTTATTTAAAAAAAAAACCCTATGACATTAGACATAATTAAGCTATGTGACATAAAATAGCAAAAGAATATGATGACTAATGTTGGAATAGATATCTAGAAGCCCAAGAGGTTGCTTGTATTTGCTTTCAAAAAAATACTTTTAAGAAAAACTATAATGCATATATTAGACTTGGATAATCCTTTGGTCAAAGGTTGGAACATCAAACACTTAAATCCGAATCCTCCGTATAGTATTACTCAATAAAAGATCAAATGATATAAAATTTAATTTTAAAATATTATTTAACACTCAAATAAAAAGTATTTCTTTAAAATAATAAGATGACGATGATGAAACAAAGAAACTGTTGAGAATTAGAGACCATTGTGTTAGAGATTTTTGAGATTGGGAAGTATTTTGAGGGCTAGACCTCTGTATTTACTATTTTGATAATTTTTCTCTTTCTCCCTTCATTCTGAAAAAATAATTATATTTATGATCTTATTATTAATCAATATACTTTTCCTGAAAAATATAGTTGCATATTATTTGTTGAGTTACATTAGTTGAAAACTAAATTGTCCAACCATCATATAAACTTTAAATTTTAACGTGTATCCGTTGGATGTATTAATTATTTACTTGACCTGAATATTCGTCACTTTATTCATGTAACTATTTGTTAGAATTAGCCATTAAAATTTATTAACTAACCCCTTGGTATTTTGATCTTTTATATTACCAATACTTCTCCATTCATGTATTTGGTAGTTTGGTCATTCGATTGAATTACTTTTCTAAGGCAAGTTTAACAACTTAGTTGATCCATCTTTTTTTATGGGTTTTTTATTTATAAGACCCATAAATTAGTGGGTCGGGTCAATCTTATCTTATTATATCAAATACTAGTCCCTCATGCTCAAAGAATTAAATTCAAATTTTGAATGAGTTAGAATGAAAATCCAAATGGCTTGCTTTAAGTATCGTCGGAATAATAATTTCCGTTGGAATTCTAATTAATACACATTAACTAAATGGGAGCCTAATTTTTTATTTTATTGACCATGATCTTTTGACCATTTGATTGCTTTACCTGCTTCCAAATGTCCTATTTTGTAGCACGTTTTGTAATATTTTAAATCTTTATTTGAATTATTTTAATATTAATTATAATTTTGAGTAATTTAGATATAATAAAAAATTAATTAAATATTATAAAAAATTTAAAAATATTTGAATTAGTTGGGCAGGTGTCTGAAGTGCCCCCGTACTGTCATTTGAGTATCGATTTGAGTCTTAAAATAAAATTAAGGAATATATAATAATAATAATAATAATAATAATAATAATAATAATATGAAAGATAATCGGAAAACAATTTTAGAAAGAGAGAAAGAAAGGAGGAAGAGAAATGAGGAGAGAGAGGGAGGTCGGCACAGGTTGTTGCTGCCACCATCACTAGGGTCCCGACACTAGGAATGAAAGCCGGCGAAGCCCTCTCCATAATATTTTCCTCCATTTTGTCTACCAGTATTAGTAGATGGAGAAATCTCAAATCGGAGCAAAAAAAATAGCTGTCCATTTGCCGCCGTTGCTGGAGGAAATTGGTGAAATCGAGGTAAGTAAGTCCTTTCATTCTCTTTGTGGATATCGATTCTTGGATTGCATGTCTGTATTATGTGAAGAACGGCTACAATTTTGATAGATTTGGTATACGAGACGCTGTGAAGAGAAAGAGCTGCCGACAGTTCACATGCGTCATCATCCACTACCGTATCGTCACCAGGTTCATTGCCACCGTGATTGCTGCCATCACTCGTACTAGAACCATCATCGGTGAAAGAGAACGGGAAGAAGGCAACAAAATTTACTTGGAGTAAATTTGAGAAAAGTATCTCCTAACCCTATCTTTTGTCTCATTTCACATCAGATGTATTTATGTCCTGATTTACAGGTTTTGAGTTTGTGGGTGCACTTTTAATTAGCATATTTATTTTATTATGCATGCATGATATTTTTTACTGGTTGTCTAAGAATTTTGTTATATTTCTATTAACATTTATAGATTTTGTTATTTTCAGAAAAAAATGAGTAAATTTTTCGGACACTATATATGGTTCGTATTAGTACGTGTATATGAAAATATGCATGAAAGTTGCATAAGCCATATATTTTTATATACATGTGTTGCGTTGTGGTCACTACATTTAGATTTGGATATTGAATATTCTGGTCAACTCCCGATGGGGGGATTTATTTGAAAATTATTTTTCATCAGTAGGAAAGGTTTGAAGTATTGACCATTTCTATTTGAATGATTTGATTTGATCTTATAATATATTCAGATATCCTAATATATCTGATAAATTTAAGAATTATATCCAAAATCGCATATGGTAAAATATAGTGAGCAACCTTACCCATGGGTACAGAGCAAATGGGTGCCTATACATGCTAACCTTAATTTGTATTTGATTTGACTTAAGGTTATTGTAATTTTGTGTAACCATTTCTCAAATTAGCCTTTAAATAATCAAAATTTAAATTTAATGTATGATTTGTATTTTTGTATTGAACTTAGATTTGGATATGAATTTTTAGATTTAGATTTGATATTTGCCGATTTTATCCACTGTTGGGGCTTGAAATGTCTCATATAAATAGTTTTAATTATATGTTTTAATCTGAACCTTCGAAATATTTATCGTGATAATATTTTGATTTCT
>JAOVVI020008467.1:0-14169 GCA_028571085.2 Nepenthes alata
TCCTTATTTTGGGCCCGTCCTTTTAGTGGGCTGTAGGGCCGTTGACCGCCTTTGTGGGCCTCCGTTGACTTTTCCTTAGGCCAGCCCAGTGGAGGTGTACCCATCAAATTTAAATAATAATATTATTATTAATTTTTGGTCACTGTTTTTAATTTAAAAATATTTTTATTTTATTATTATTAAAATTATAAATAAATTATAAAAAATAAAATATATAATAAATAAATATGCAATTTTTTTTATATATTTTAATTATTTATTATATTTTAAATAATTTTTTTATATTTTAGAAAATAATCAAATACTAATAATTATTAAAATATTTATATTTTAAATTTTTTTAAAAATTGTCTATCTATTTAAGAAAGCTAGCCTCCCTGCTTCCCTTCTCTTAGACAACTTGGGGGTTAGGCTGCAGAAGTCACGTGACCTCTCTTGTCCTCTAGCCCACTGACACGTGAAATATAAAACCAACATTCTTTTATTTAAAAAAATGTAAAACACAGAAAGCCAGAGTAATTAACTACTAAAAATATGTAATTATTATATATTTTAATAAATAATATGACTATATATTTTATTAGAAAAATAATGTATCTAATAAAAACTAATTTAATTTAATTTAATACTTGTTTTAAAAATTATATATATTTAGCAATAGATTATAAAATCTATGGTAAATTAGAAAAAATAAAAAATGGAAAAGAAATAAAAAAATTCAGAAAATCCAGGCTCAGCCACATTAGACCAATCGGAAGCACTCCTTCCTCATCTGATTGGATCAGCTTTCGTTTCTGCACCACCACCACCACCACCTCCTCCACCACTGTAAATCTGCCACCTTTCCATAAATTTCAATCCGTCGTTCAAAAACTGATCCCTCAGTCTCTCTCTCTCTCTCTCTCTCTACATGGCTAGCCAATCTCTGCAATCCATACAACACCATGGATATCACCGTCGCCACCATCCCACCACCCACAACCCCCGGCGGCGAGCCTCTTTTGATTCACCACAAACCTGTTTCTCCACCCTCTTCCCCAAATCCCCGACCACATCCGCGAACACTATCTCAACCGCTGCCCACTCTCGGATCACCGTCTCCCTCGCCGCCTCACCCGCTACCACCACGGCATCCACCGCCGCAGAACCCATAACCTTCAGCCTCCTGCAACATTACCTCTCCGCCCAAAACTTCCGCGAAGCCGACGAAGAGACTCGCCGCATCCTCATCCTCCTCGCCGGGGAAGCTGCCAAGAAGCGAGGGTACGTCTTCTTCTCGGAGGTACAGTTCATCTCCAAGGACGACCTGTCCGCCATAGACGAGCTCTGGAGAAAGTACAGCAATGGCAGATTCGGATATAGCGTGCAGAAGAGGATATGGCAGAAAGTGAACAAGGATTTCACGAGATTCTTCCTCAAAGTTGAGTGGATGAAGAAGCTTGCGGGCGGTGATATTGAGCAGTATAACTACAGATCGTTCCCTGAAGAGTTCATCTGGGAGATGAAAGAAGACACCCCTGAAGGTCACCTGCCCTTAACTAATGCTCTCAGGGGCACTCAGCTTTTGAATAGCATTTTGAGCCATCCAGCTTTTGAGGGCATCAATGGAGAGACTGATGGAGGCAAAGACGCCATTGATGATGATGATGGGTTGGATGGTTTGAAGGGTACATGTCAGAGTGAGAGATTGCTCAAACCAAATTATAGCTTTTAATTAATTAAGAGTGGGGGATTAATATATTAATTACAGACTTCAGTTTCTTAATTTGAGTACTGTTTTTGATGATCATACGCATGATGAAATAATGTGCACGCATAACTTCAGCAAGTTGTTTATACCGGTGGAGAAGAAATTAAAGACAATTGTGATTAATGGAGTTGATAAATAATGATATTAACAATGAAATCTACTATTAAATGTTTAAATTCTAAGCATCAAATCCACTTAAAAAAGAAAAAAAATCAAGCAACTTATACAATAATTGCTTCCAATACATTATTCGGGAGGATCGATCGCCCGTAGAATCTCAATATTTACAGACTTATTTACTATACGACAATTGGTACACATAATATGTATGATTATCTTTTATAGATTTTTATAATCTTGCTATAAAAATACGGGATATGCATTTAAAATGAATGATTGAGTTATTATATTTGTTATAAAATCAAGAGTTTTAATATAAAGTGTTGGAATCACTCCCGAGTGGCATATCCGCGGACTCCATTGAAGGAATGGACGATGACTCCTTGCGTCTTTTGGACGAGAACTCTTTGATGCGTCTTTTGGACGAGGACTCTTGCGATTGGTTATGTCCGAGTACAGTGGACGAGGAGCCTAAGGTCATAGGCGTCACTCTATTCTCGTAGGCCTCCTGTGGCCGATGTGGCCGTTTTTGCAGGTAGGGTGATCACCTACTCTGATTGGACGTTGCAAGGCTGGCAACTTCCCAGGTGTCAGGACTGTCATCTGACACGCCAGGCCTGGCGCCTGACATGACAGTCCTGCGGCATATTCCCGCCACCCTACGGACATTAGGGTGGCAGTAGGGTGGCTGGCATCCAGGCTGGCACCTTGTGTATATATATATACAGAGCTCTGGCCCTTCCTTTTCGTTAGTGGCAATATTGTAAACGGAGAGAGCCTTGAGAGAGCTGTGAGGGCAAGCCTTGTTGTAGAGTGAGAAACACTTGTAGAGAGAGGTAGTACACTTGTGATTATTTTTTCTTCGTTTGAGCTTGTGTAGCTAACGATTGTAATAATCATTTATAGTGTATTTTCGGTGATTTTTCCCTTGATTGAAGGAGGATACTTCCACGCCAAAATCTCTGTGTGTTTTCTCGGTTTCTATCGTTTTTCTTCTTGTCCGTCCGAGAGCTTCTCTCTGTATTGCTGTCCGAGACCTTTGTCCGCTCGATCACCGTGACTTCCGCGAATTTTACGCCTACATAAAGAACGAGTAACAATACAGCGATCTAACTATAAAAAAAATTCTAATGATGTCAATATGACTAAAAAATATAAGCATTTGTGGGTGCAATGATAAAATTGTTATAGATTATAGTATAAATAACTCTATAATTTTTAAGATTAAATATTCCCAATTGTTATACAAGGCAGATATTATATAACCGTTAAATTTTTCATAATTTTTTTAAGATCCTTATTGGTCCGCTATTGCTCTAGTAAGGTATTATTATTATTATAATAGATATATTTTAATTTTGGAATGTATTAAATACAATTCCAAAAATCTATTGCATTTTAGCATAATAGGCAGCGGGTACAAATTTTATATAAAAATTAATCTTTACATGTAAATATGAATCGGGTCGGGTTGGGTCGAGGCAGGATAACCTAATACCATCGCCACGGCACAACCTTTATGGGGCAGAGAAAACAACCAGCCGATACACGGGTACGCCAAAACTGCGATCCCGAGCAATCTCTAACTTCGGCGTAGGTTGTCTTTGTAAATCAACCCGAAAAAGCACACGAATGCAACCACAATTTTCCACATTTTGAGCTGTAAAGATTATCGAATGTACGCAATTTTACCTAACATTACATGAAAATGACCTCGTAATTGTCTTAGAAAAAGAGATCCAGTTACAAAAATGGCATGAAAATGATGCTACAAGGCACAGCAACTCTTGCTTGTCTACCCATTTGTATAGTCTTCTTGTACACAGTGATTGGGAGGGGATTATAAATCTCGATTTTCCTTTCTTTGAACAGATGATTTGTTACCAACATAAGGATATTCAGGAGGAGAATTCCACAGACCCCATAATATGACCGAGTGCAAGCAAAGAAGCATGGCTGATGAATACGGGTTCGATGGGTAAATGTTCCAGCAAATTTCGATCCCTATGAACAATGCTAACCTGCAAAGACAAAACAGGCTCATGACAAAACCGGTTCGTTCCGGGTGTAGCTTTTTTAGCTGTAAAATGCAAAGCAGAAGCACTTGATTCAGTGGAGGGTGGTAGCATGTGAATCTCGCCATACTTTATACATAGTTGTTTTATGCTAATACTAATGTCGGCGTGTGATTGGCAAAAGCGTTACACGCAAGTGGAAATTGAGCACCAGATTGGCAAAAGGCGGGTGATAAATCAGCAAGCGACAAGCAGTTGGGCAGTAGATTGACTGGATGGAGCGCTTGATGCACGAGTGGTAGAGTGTTTGAGAGGCAGAATGGCAGAAAGTTTGCCACGGCTAGCATGGCCAACTCTCAAGTGCCACCAGAATTTATAAAAGCCAGCGTGAAATTTAGGTTAATCCATTCAAAAACACAAATGAGAAACGAGAGGAGGAGAAGAAAATATTGAGAGTCACTTTGCTTGAAGATATTTGAGGGCTATTATGGTCCTCCCAATGGGAAGGCTGCCATATTATCAAACAACCAGTATTAAAAATTAGATGAATGGTTAGCGAAGATTAAATATCTATTTAAATTACTTAATACAATCTCCACCGTTATCCATTTGACTTCTAATTTTGACTATTGAGTGAATATATAAGTTTCCTTGAAGGGAGAACGTTAGCAACACTGTTGATTTTTTCATTATTCCAAGCTTAGAATATACCATATTCTCGGTTCCGATTTTTCGTTACAGCTGCTATTGTGCTCATTTTTTTACATCTCCTGTATTAAGAGTTACAGATTGTTGTCTATATCCACTTTGTGCTGAAAAGTTTGTGATGCCTCTGGTGCATCTAAAGAGGGACCCATGTTGCATATCCATTGACTGTTCACATTAACGGAAGTTTATTACGACTCTATTCCAATGATTTTCCTTTCAAATTGAAGGGTTTTCCACGTCTGATTTGATGCTCTTACGGTATGCTATAACTGATTCATTTTATCTTAAAAAGTAGCAATCAAAGGCAATCATACATCTAGGTTAGTCTGCCCATTTGACGTCACAAAGGAAAAGATGGATGGTAAAGAAGCCTACCGAACCGATGTAGCAAAGGAAGTTTTCCACAGTAGATAAGGCAGGCTGAAGAAGTACCTGAACAGATTTAACTCGGCATGAGAAAAAGTGACAGCTATGGCAATATTCTCTATTGGAAGATTTCTGAGAACTTACCATGAATAGAACTGGTAATGAAGAGATCGGGCGCAAACAATGCCAATGAAATTCCCAACAAACAATGTTGTTATGATATCTGAATTGATTGCACGATCACACTTAGATGACTTGACAGGAAGAGGGAAACATTAAAAGAATCCCAAAAGAAAGAAATTGAACTACTTACGGTCATTCTTTAGTGCTTTTGAGGTAGTGTAAAGCTGCTGAAGGGGAGAAGAGCTCATACTAGAGATTCTAAGCTTCATAGATGCATATATTGAACGCAAGAACTTGACAATTCCTCCCTCATGCCTGCAGCACGGGGCATACTAATCAAGCTAACATCACGGACGAAAATATCAATATCAATATCGGTTGCAACCATATTAGTATCAAACGATACATATATCGGATATATAAGAAGATAAAAATTTTGAGAATTGTTAACTGACAAGAAAATATCAATTAATATATCGATCAAATATCAGACGATATATCATGATATATTATCAACACGGAAACATATCACGATATTGTTGATGTATCGGAAATTATTGGTATCAAAGCCTGATAGTAATACATATCAACTAATATTTTCATCTATATTAAACATATATTTCATGCAAAAACTTATTGCATGGATTTTAGTCTAGAGTGGGATTCACTCATACTGTGCTTATCGAGTGCAAAAGTATGAGTAATTTTTTGAAGTAACCAATGTTCAAGTGCCGATGGAGTTCCCCCCTGCTGCAACTTGCTACCTAATACGAGATTACCCTGCTTGCTCAAAGAAATGTTCCATGCGGCAGTGTCAATGTTCAAGGAAAACTAGAGGCAACCATTTCACAAACTACATCCCTTTCCACTCGTGTCAGAAATATATGCCTGTCTACTTACTTGCACCATTTATAATGAGCAAAAGCCAAAAGTAACCCGAGATGGACAATCAGCAAAGAGACTGCAAACTTCTTCGACACAAAAATCGGTTCAGGGACAAATTTGAAGTTAACAGACCTGGACATCAAGCAGGAAATGTTTGTTATGAACTAGAAAAGAAAGAAGAATACAATAATTTACAGTCGAAAGAGATAAAAGGCAGTAAAGTAAGACCATTGAAGCCACAGAAAAATTATCTGCATTACAAAGGCGCTTATGCACTGGACCACCCTTAAAAACGTCAACGAATCACATACACAGGAAAGATCGCCTTTAAGCCAGAGAAGAAAAGAGAAATGATACCAACTGCATGGCATATGTCAAAAATAATGTTCAACAATTCTAATCCTCAATTAGAGGACTAGTTAGAAGAGAGACTACTATTTTATTTGCTGCAACAATTGAGAGAAAACTAACTAAAGAAGAGTATTTAATGACCAAAAAGAATGACCTACTTGGACAAAGTTCAACCATTTGAATGTGAATCGCCTGGGGTATCAAGTGGCTTGGAAAAGTAGATACACACTATATTATGTGTATCATAGATGACAATGTCGGTCAATATTTTGAATCACCTGATGTGTACTAGTATCAGAGCCCTCACAATAATATTTCCCTACACAGCAATAATATCATAATATGCTGCCATACTAGCAATATATCATAATATATATTGTTTGATACTCAAAATATCGGCCGATATACCTGATATTTCATTATCCGCTTATAATTCTTAGAAATTATTTTTCTTTCGATATATTTTACACATATACACATTGTTTGATATGTCCAATATTAATATGGCCGCAAATAATATTGATATCAATATTTTTATATCACAACCCCAGCACGAATAGGTAATAAAAAATAATAAAGAAATACACATAAAAATTTTTCATAAATGATTAAAACCCAAATAATCCAAATACTGGGTTGAACTTAACAAACTAACAATAACCTAAATAACAAAATATCCATAAATAACAATGGACATGGGACCTAACTGAACTGAACCATGTCCGTTCTCTAAATAAAATAACCTATTCCAACCAAATTTATTAGCAAGGAAAAGCATCTAACAAATATCTAATCATCACAATATAAAATCTGTACTAAAATTTATCCTCTAGCCACACCATGCTTTTGCAACATTACTCGGATACATCGTCCCAGAAATACAAACTGCGGATAACTCAAATATATGACAATTTAACACACAATTCCCAATATTTCTCAAATGCAAATACAAATACAAAGACAGCTAAAACAAAATTCTTCAAACATCCTCCCCCCATATCTTGCAAATGTCCATAGCTCCATAATCTGAAAGGGTTAGAAAACATTACAAATCATAAGCCTAATACTTAGCAAGTATATATATACGATATGCAAATAATGTATATAAAACAGACAGAAAGGCAAAAAACCATAAATATCTATGAAATCCAATATATTCAATGTTCAAAACGCATATTCCAAATCATGATTTTGTACACAAAGTTTGTAAAATGTATACGAATATCAAATAACACAAAATGTACAAAATCATCCAAAATCCAAATCATATAATTTCAAAAGTCTCAAATGTTCAAAGTTAGGTAAATTTGAATACCATGACAAAACTAGTACATTTTAAGAGGCCAAATCATTTCAAAATACAAAATACAATGCAGGTTAAAATCTGAAAACCAAATCATGCCAACTCTGAGAACCAAGGCCAAAAGGTCACCTCAGAGGAAGGTTATACATAATTTGGGCAATCTTAGGCAAAAACATTATTATTTAGGCATAAAGATGGGCCGTCTACAAATTACTTCTTATAGACAAGGTTAAATACAACTTTTCTTTTGCCACCCGTGGATTACAGGTGCAATATTCAGATTTGCCTAATATACTAAGATATTCAAATATATTATTCCGTTAATTCCTTATAATTATTCTCAACAAAATAATAAGCGGAGGACTTTATAACAAATATCAAAACTTTTCCACTATGCGAGAAAAGTATAAATGCCAAAACTTTTTCACTCTGTAAGAAAAGTACAAACACAAAACTTTCTACATTGTGGAAAAGTGCAAACTCATATCAAATATCAAAATAGAATATTGTTCGAATACTTGCATGAGTTATCAACATGTAAGGCCAAATGCAAATTTATTATGACTTTAATTTTTAAATATTTTCATATATGAACATGTTGCGTCGTCAGATCCGGATTGTTGTACGGATTAGGGATCCAAATGCTATATGACGCGGGTTCAGTCTCCGTATGCCCAAATCTGAACCCTGTGCAATACAACAATACAGTCAAAGGATTGGCGAGACTAACTTCCGGATATATCCTTCGACACTCAAATCAATATTTGCCTTTTATAAGAAAGAAAATAAATGATACAAATTGAAAATTAAATTAACTTTATGTGTGAGAGCTTGGGCTTTTCTCTAAGCGTCTTAGAGAAAAAGAGAGACATTCTTTCAAGAGGGTCCTCTTTTGCCCGGCTAGAAATAGGGTCTTTTTATAGTTACTGAGGCAATTGACTTTTTCTGTTAACTATCCAAGAAATCGTCCAGGAAACCGCTGAATGGATAGAATTCTATCCATATTACGATTTCAACTGGCAACCGAGGTTGTTGAGATGAGAGAGGGAAAAACAGCTCAACCGTTATCTTCAGTTTATTCCATATCGTCGAACGGGTCTTTTAATTGGGCCAAATCAGCCTCTTGGGCCTCTTTGATATATGGGCCAAACTTTTGGAAATGGACTTTCTCATTGGGCTATTGGTATCAGCACCCATCACTAACCCTCCATGCCACAAGGACTGAAACTCAGCCTTCTAGGATGAATTCCAAAGGCAAGTTCTTGTTTGGATCTGCACTCTTATACTGAATAGTGACATTTTTGTCCGAGAGCTAACAGCAATTGTCCGATGGCATGCTCTCTTTTTCTAAGATAAGCTCTCAATTGTCTGAAGATATAGCTCTAGTCCGAGGACATTACTTGAATCCAATAGCATGACTAAAATCTATCCGAGGACATGACTCTATTTCGACAACTAAGGAAAATTGTCCAAGGTCATTCTTCAAATCCAAGACGCTGGCATGCGCCGTTAGTTGGGGCATTAAATGCGATTGACATTGCCTTGAAAATGTAATAGCTATTATTATTTCACGACCTGTGAGAGGCCGACACGTGCCCTGGCCATGATGAGGTGCGTCTTTTGAATTCCTTAGCCATTTAAAATTAATCTCTTGTATTTGCTGGGATTAATTTCAATCGTTGTGTCCTTCTCCTTCGAATGCACCGACTTCCACTTCAGATTTCGTCCTTCTTCCTCTCCAAATTACTTTGCAATGCTCCTAGAATTAAAGATATCCTATCAACTCTTTCTCACGAAGAAGTTGAAACTATTCGTGCTAAATATAGAATTCCAAGCACGACCGCCTTTTTGCTGCCTGGTGCAAATGATAGAGCATGTTCCCATTCGGATGAGTTTGTCACTGTGTACAAAACCTATCTAAAAGGAGTTCATCACTATCCCATGGCGCTAGAGCTTTACCAAATTATGAAGGCCTAGCGAGTTCCAATTGTCAGGCTGCAACCTAATGCAGTGAGGTATTTGATTTCTCTCTGTGTTTTTACGCGCTGTCACAGTCAAGTTTTGGATAGTGCGGCTGTAAAGGTGATTTTGAGATTTATGCATGGTCAAGATTGGATTGTTATTTCCCTTCATCCTGAATTTGATATTAGTGGAGGGAACCCTGATTCTACCAAACGGTAAAAAAATTGGTATTTTTTTCTTACTGTTTCTCTTGAATGGGGGATATCAAATGAATGGGGGAACGTTGCATCAAGTTTTTGTGCTGATGCGACGAAGCAAGAGAAAGAAGGGGTGAAGGAATTCACCGGCTTGGTTCAGGCCAACCTTGGTTCCTTTAATGAAAATAAAAAGAACCGATAGTTGAAGATTGAAGAATTTGAAAAGGCAAAGTGGGAACCTCAGCCTGAAAGTTCAAAATTTCTCATTTCTTCATTGGCTAAGAAAAAGCAGCTGAAAAGGAAACAAAAGCCACTGAAGACTGAAGAGCTGTCCAATAGGGTAAAGAAAAGCCGTTGGACAGAGACTTCTAAGCGGCCAGAGACCACAACTGAGGCTTCCTTCTCCAATGACGATGAAGTCGTCATCGGCCAATTGGTGAAGAAGAAAAGATCCGCTGAAATGGTCTTAGTCCAACATGTAGTCAGACCCTCAACACTTGGTGAATCTGTTGCTCATCCTCTTCCAACCGAGGGTGTAGATGTGGGGCCACTCATCATCTCTTCATATTTTAAGGAGCCCATGCCCGACCTTCTGACCACCTTTTTTGGAGAAGTCTCGGATTTGATTGTTGAGAATCCGACCAAGGATATAACAAAAATGTTGGCCGAGAATGTTGAGGTTGAGGAAGTAATAAGGACAACTGAGGTGCCAGATTCTGAGCTCCCTTGTCTAGCAGTCCAAATATTTGCAGAGAGGGGTATTCTTTTCGAGGCCCTTCAGAAGGCCATGGACGAGGACATTATGGGGATGTCAGAGGCTTCATACGAGGCTCAAATGGAAACTGGAGCCAAGGAAAACTTTGAAACAGCCTAGCGCCCAGTTTCAAACGTTCATTACGCAACTCGTGTCCGAGATCATGGTAGAAGCTCACAAATCTGAGGCCACTGTAGAAGCTTCTAAGGCAAAGGAAGTGGCTGCCAAGGTGGACGCAGCTCAAACGACGGGACGCTTGGAATCCAAAACCCAAAGAGAGGAAGGCTCATCAAAGAGTTCTCCCTTTTCTAAGGTACTTTTCCTTAGTACTTTTGGTTCCTTCACTTTGGACAATGCTCTACTAACTGACTTTTTTCTTACAGCTGCATGAGTTGGTCGGCCGATTTACTTAAATTATCGATGAGGCCGCTCAATCTTGCGTAAACTTGGACACCTTCCGAGCTTCAGAAGAGCATGCTAATAGTCTAAAGCGTGAGCTTGTTAAAGCCAAGAATAAGATTACTTTGCTTGAGGACATGCTGAAGATCCAGCAGCGCAACATGCCTTCCTTCGAAGCAGGAATCTTCATTTAGAGGATGAGCTCAGGGCATCAATAAAGGCCGAGGATATAAGATTTGCGTTAGAGCAAAAGTACTGGGACGACATCGGACTTTGTCGACACATAATTCGTATATTAATTCCAAAGTTTCCTCTTTCTCTGTTTCACCCGAGGAACGCCAGTGCCCAATGCAAAGCAGAGCTGATTAGCCGCTCGGAAGAAGATGAAATTCTTGATCCTTCTCAGCCAGGATCTTCAGGGACTTAAATGATTTTTTTTATTGTATGTTCATCGTATGAATAAAATTCATTCTTTAATTCAATCTCTCATCAACTTTCTTTGAATTGCTTATAGGTTAGGTTCCTTTTTTGGACACATTATAAGGATATTATATCCATTATGAGCGAGATGTCCGAACCCACCGACCATGGTTGGCTGATGATGCTACCTCTAAGGTCTCTGCATTCATGCCGTTTAAGCCATCTAAGTTTTAAGACTCAACCTCTTGTGAGTTGCTTGGTGCTTTTACCAAGTTTTAGAGTCTGACTTCGAATGAACCGCTCAGCCTTACCGAATTTTGCTAGCTACTCTAGGAAAGCTCTGGGAACAAGTGAAAAAGAATTATTTCACTTGATTTAGGGGCAGCCTAGGTCATATGATTTTATAAAATAACATGCAAACATTTAAATGAGTGCAAAATAAAGAATAAATAAAAGGAATTTATTTTATTGATAAAATGTGATACAAGCATATCAAATGATACAACTAACTTTACCTGACTACTTATATTTTTATTGATAATATTTTTTGAGGTAAGAAGCATTCCAAGTTTGAGGGACAAGTCTGTTTTCTTGGGTGCGCAATTTATATGTCCTATTTCGAAGTACGGCCGAGACCAGGAACGGCTCTTCCCAATTTGGTGAAAGCTTGTTCCAGTCGGTATTCTTACATGTGGCCTCAATGCTTCGCAGTACTAAGTCCCCTACTTCAAACTGACGCGCTTTCACCTTCTTATTGTAGTATCTAATAATTCTTTGCTAATACACCGCTATCCTCAACTTTGCCATGTCTCAGACTTCCTCAAGCATATCAAGGTTCTCCGGAAATCTTTGTGAATTGTCATTTGAGTTGAAACATTCAACCTGGAGACTAGGCAGTCCAACCTCCACTAAAATACTGCCTCAACCCTGTAACATAGGCTAAATGAGGTTTCTCGAATTGGTTCTCTTGGTATTGTTCTATATGACCATAAAACTGATGGCAGTTCATCCACCCGTGAGCCCCTAACATGCTCTAACTTTGTTTTCAATCCATGTAGTATTAGGCGGTTAGTAACTTCCACTTGTCCGTTACTTTGCGGGTATGCAACTGATATATGAACTAACCTTATCCTTAGATTTGCACAATACTTGGTAAACCGTTTACCAGTGAATTGGATCCTATTATTAGTTACAATACATTCTGGAATAACGAATATGCACACAATGCCTTGACCGACGAATTCTGTGGCATTCTACTCGATTATCCGAGCTAATGGTGTAGCCTCAATCCACTTTATAAAATAGTCAATCCCAACAATCATGAACTTTCTTTGTTCAGAAGCTATCAGTAAAGATCCGAGGATGTCAAGCCCCAATTGTGCAAATGGCCAAAGGTGATTGTAGAGCTCGATGTTATGTGTGAAGCTGGTGGGTAAGGTTCCCATGGACTTGGGAATTTTCACACTTTCATGCAAAATCCATAACGTCATACTTCATGGCTGGCCAATAATAATACCTTGCTTCATCAGCTTAAAAGTAAAGTTTTTGCCCCTAATGTGGTATCCATAAACATTGAGATGCACTTCTCCGATAGCGTAATCAACCTCCTCTAGTGTAAGGCACCGTAAGTATGGAGTAGAAAATCCACGCCTGTATAACTGGCCGTCCATGATGGTATACCAGCCTGCTATCTTTTTCACTTTCTTGACCTCATTCAAGTCTTCAGGTAATGTCCCATCAAGCAGATACCTCAAATAGGGGGCCATTCAGTTATCAGCATTAGCTATCTACATTATTTCTAGTTTAGGATCATCTATCTAGGATTTCCGAGGACCTCATGCATTCATCAGGCATACTGCTCAGGGTCTCCAAACGCTGCTGCCCTTGCTAACAAGTCAGCTTTGTCGTTCTCTTCTCTTTGAATGTGGACTATTTCTACCTTCTCAAAAACTGAAGTCAAACCTTAGACCTTTAAAAGATACTTGGAAAGCTGTAAGTGGCTTACTTCAAAATTTCCTTAGACTTGGTTAACAACCAACTCTGAGTCGTTGAAGACAACTAGGTTCTTGACAAAGCATTCTTTTGCCAACTGAAGTCCTGCTAGTAGTGCTTTATATTCTGTGACGTTAGTTGCTGGAAACACAAGAATTATCGAGTATTTAATCTATGATCCCTTAGGTGTTCTCAACACAATACCAGCGCCACAACCACCTTTCATTGAAGAGTCATCCATATGCAAAGTTCATACCAGAGGGCTGAGTGGTTCATCAACCTTACAAAGGTTTGAAGCGTCCAAAGTTAAGTTAATATTTTGACAATGAAATCCACCAAGGCTTGGCATTTTAAGGCCGGCCTTGGACGAAATTCTATGTCGAATTCACCTAACTTAATGGTCCACTTAATCGGCCGTCCTAACATATCCAACTTTTGCAATATTACTCTTAAAGGCTAGTCTGTTAGGACTATAATTTTGTACGCTTGGAAATAAGGCCTTAATTTTCGAGCAGAATATGCAAACGCTAGAGCCATCCTCTCAGAGTATGAGAGTATCTAGTCTCAGTATCAGCCAAGATTTTGCTGACATAGGACACAGGTCATGCCCATCATACTGTTGTCGAATCAAGACCGAGCTCAAAACTATGTCGGATACAGCGATATACAAATACAACTCTTCACCTTATTGAAGTGAAGTCAGAAGAGAGGGGTTTGAGAGATACTCTTTAAGATCTCTAAAGGCTGTTTCACAATCGATCGTCCATTGGAAACCGTTAGTCTTGATCCCCCTCAAAGCCTTGAAAAAGAGCAAATATTTCTCG
>JAOVVI020008468.1:0-12715 GCA_028571085.2 Nepenthes alata
TATTTTCAGTAAGAAAGGTCGTAGAAAATGGGGGTAAGAATTAAACTCTGAAATTTATTATTAAAGTTAAAATTTTATATTTAATTTCAATTATATTGTTTGGTATTAGATAAAATTAAAATTTTAATTCTATTTTTTAATTTTAAGAAATTAAAAAAAAGGGTAAAATAGTTCTTTTTAAATTTTCAATAGTTAGTAAATAATTATAATTTTGAGGGTAATAGTTATCTACTAATTTGATATAATAAAATTAAACAAGATGAGACTTATTAGATAAACTATTTTTAGTTGTTTTCAACTACAAGAGATGGGCTAACAAGCATTCTATTTTTCAATTTATTTTTTAGAAAAAGTATATAAAAATATTAAAAGGATGCATATGTCATACTAAAAACAGTCCAAACCACAAAATTATAAATATCATTTTATATGATATTTAATTAAACTATAAATAGTAAATAAATCAATAAAAATAATTTTAATTAACCGGTGGCTTTACCATTTAAAAATTAAAAGAGAAAATTATGATAATATTTTAATATATTAATTATAGCCACATAAATATTTTAAAATCCTTGCAAATTAATGGTTAGGGTAAAAGGTTAAATGAATAACCCATAAAAAAAAATAACTACATAAATTATTTAATATAATTTTTATCATTCATCGATAATTCTGATTGTCAGGACCTAAAAAAAGAAAAAATTATGCATGAAACTGTCTTTTTCAACAGCATTAGTTATGCAGTTTTTGCAGCTTCAGAAGGGCCCTAACAAGCCTTCAAGATAACATCAATGCCTTTTCACATACTCTACAACACCCTGTCTTGCCACACCATTTGTACAGCCGCCCCAAAAATATCGTCCGAATGGGTGCCCAAAAATACTTCGATGCTTCAAATACGACTCAAAAGTACATATCGTCCGATACAGATGATACCAACGTCGACATTTACATCCCTGCTCGACACCGACACCGTGACAGAAAAATGGCAAGCATGAAAGCATTGTGTATTCATACCATATGGTTTACTGCCTTGGGAATTTGAGTTTCGATTGGCAGTTGGCGCCGTCGGCGCTGCTGCAGCGCTTCACAAACGTGTCCAGCGTTTTCTGCTTTCCGGGGCTATGTGCATGCGCCTGGCCAGCAACTTCCATAACATTCTCTTGTCCGTCGAGCACCTAAGTCATAATACAAGCAAATTCGCTTTACGACGTTGACAGAGAAAACAGAAGACGAAGCCTTAAATCAACTAGATGGGATCGAATGCATGAATTCACCTTCGTCGTTCTTCTCGATTTAGAGCCGATTCGATTTTGGAAAATTTAGAGGGAAAAGAAATATATCAAAGAAGGTATTTTCTCATGTTTGGTTTATAAGAAAAATGTAAGAAATTATAACAATAATTTTTAAATTTTCTTGCGGTAATACGCCCTAAAAAACACTGGAATAATGTGCTCTACCTTGGCGAAAAATGGAACTCAAATCCAATCTCAACTAAATGTTGAACCTCTTTCTCTTCTCTCTTTTTGTATGCCGTACTCCTAGTATGGAAAATAATTTTGGATACCCTAAAACCGCATCAAGCGCGATTTTATATCAATGTTGGTACACAAGTGTTAATCAAGCACACATTAGGTGTGATCTCCCTAGACAAAAAGCGCAAGAGCGCCCTTTAGGCATGACGTTTTTGGATAAACCACGCACATATGCTTCTTAGACGTGTATCCAGCGCCACACCTCTAGGCAAACAGCGCACGTATGTCCCCCTGGCTCCCATTATACACCACTCTGCTAACCTTCGATCGATTCTCGCACGAATATCACACGATTTTTTGGTATCTTTTATCGCTCAAATGACCCTCAACCGACCTTCGGTCGACCCTCGTACGAATATAACGCGATCTTTACTTGACTTCTCCGCCTGAGCATTCCACATTTTTCTAGGCCTTGCCTAGTTCACTTTCATCAACATATAACTCACATTTTTCATAGATGTTTTATTTGGTCTATTTTTAAATGTTTGAACCACTTTAGATGTGATCATTAGAAATTCACATTTCTTCACAATTAAAACTGGCCGGAGAAAAGTGATTCAGCCGTTTAGGGTTATTAGAAACTACACTTTCAAGGAGTAACTTTTCACATCCCTTTTCTACTGCTGTAAGTCAAGTCCACATTTGAAATAAGAACAATTAGCAGTTCCAAATTCAAGCAAAAGTGAAAATTCAACAAGTTAGGTAAGCAAACCTGTCCCAGATTCTCTAATTTGCTTTGCACAACATCCCTGCACAAAGAGAGGGAAAGCAAGATTCATTCATCCATGGCGATCACCTCGGACCCACCCACAATTAGCTTCAAAATATACTTTTAATCAGTCTGGTTATAAGTAACAAATGAGAATAAATAAAATATATGAGCATACCATATGATGTCGTCAACGGTGTCGTTTGCCAGGAGGTAGTATACATTGACTGAAGAGACCTAGGAGCATTAACTAAGCAAGTTATGCAAAGGAAAGAAAAATAGCCAGCACCCTTGTAGAAAAATTGACTCTCAATTTGCTCTGAACAACTTTACGTATGTAGAAACCATGTCAAGGTTTGTCTAAATCTCAGCAGCATAAAGAACTATCTAAAAAAAGGAAGGCAAATAACACATTTAAATCATAGGAGCACTTATATCTGTTTGTTCAAGTAAGTATTCATATACAAATATAGCCACACAAACTAAAAAAAGATCTCACATTAAACCTTCTAAATTTTTTAGGATGTCTAAAATTGACCTTATAAGTAAACTAACACAATTTGAATACTCCAAATTTAGGTGTCTATTCGTCCTCTATGGCACCAACCTTTCTCTTTCTCTCCCCTCTTATTTTCTCTTCTTGCTCGCACCTTCTCTTCCCACTCTCCTTCCTCTCTTCTTCTTTTCAATGCTAATCATTCTCTTCATAGTTACTGCTGCCACTGCCACCGCACAACTCCAATTTACATTCTCCTTGTGCCCCCAAAAAATATACTTTTTAAAATATTTTTTTAAAAAATATCGTTAGATAATATAACAAATAGAATTCTAACATTGATATATAAGTTAGAAAAAATATATTTAACTCTTTTAAAAATTTTCTAAAAAATTTTAATTTAATTGGTATAAACAATCAAATATATACAGTCTTATGTGTCATATGAACTATATCGGATATCTAAATTTAAAATAGTAATATAGATAGTCTAATTTAGATATTTTAAAGAGACAATCCAATATGAGTGTTCTAAGAGACAATCCAATATTATCAATGTATGTACTAACATACATATATATAAACAATACACGCACACAGATACTAATCTTTCCTGATCATTGGATTTCTACCATCATAAACAATATAAGTTTTCCGTAGCTTGTCTCCAAGAAAATCACCATCAACTCCATGCCACCAAACATCATTGTCACAAGTTACCTCTACTTCCCAATGAATTTGAGCACTTCAATTTCTTTTCAAAGTGGGCAATTACTCTAGGCAACTTCGACTGTAAGTTGCTATACATTAGGCCACCCATGAGCTAGAACTGACAAAAAAGACAAAAATCCAGAGAGGAAATTTGTAGCATCTAGAAACAGCTACAGATTCAGTCCTTGACGTTGAGAAGCAAGATTTCAATCTTACATAACCTGTCTTCCAAGCACATTTTCTAAGCTTAAGACTACGAAGTATTAACCCTCATGGAGACCACAACTCATAAACGAAAATCAGCTATTTAGGTAAGATTTATAACCAACATATATAGGGTTCATAATTAGCTATCCAGGTGAAATTAATAATGCAATTCATTTATTTTTCCAGGGTGTCTTGTTTTGGTTTTGGTGTATTTCATGTAATAGGATTATGTGGTACTAGAATATGGGTGTCCGATCCTTATGGACAGTCCTATGCTTCCCCTTTCGTGTGTATAACCATGGAGGAATAGCAACCATACCGATGATGATTCAGTATGAGAATTCTCAGTTATTTACTATGGCTTGGATCATAAATATAGTCTTCCCATTCCTCAATCTTTTTTTTTCTTCTCCTTGGATGCCTCCCATGACACATTGACCCAGAATGTCATCTGAAGCAATTCTGGATTCCATTTGACAGAATGCATAAAATTATAAAAGAAGAGATAAGAAAATCTTATATCAGGGTTGGGTCTTCTAAAACATATTCTAATAGTATATTTAACAAATTATAGCACTCCCTTCAAACAAGAGCATAGATATTGATCATACCGAACTTGTTACAAATACACGTAACTCAAACTCTAATAAAAAATTTGGTGAAAATATCTGTAAGCTAATTTCCACTCCTAACATGGCAAATGTGACTTTTGTCATATTGGAACTTCTAACGAATAAAAGGGCAATATATCTAAATAAGCGTTGTGTGCTCGTGAAATATTGAATTTGATACAATATGAATATCTGCTTAATTATCCAACCACAGCTAAGAAGGCCCAGAACTCTTACATCCAAGAGACAATTGCTGAAGTCATATCATTTAATGGGTAATGTGTGTCAATATACAATATTTTGATTCCGCACTTAACCTGACATATCACATTTTGTTTCTTAATCTCTTATGACACAATGTTACATTCACTAAAAATAAATATATGGTAGTAGACTTCCAACCATACAGTGACCCAATCCAATCAATATCAAAAGAATCCTCAACCTAATAATGATTATGATCATTATAAATTAGGCATTGTCTTGTCATACCATTGATATATCTCATAATACTTATCATGGCCTCCCAATAATGAACTCGGCGAAAAGATAGAAATTGGCTCAAAACACAAACAGACAAGGCAATATTTAGATGAGTCATAGCAAATAATTGAGCATACAAATTAGTTGGTACATTTTTAGTTCAATAAAAATTTTCCCATCATCTAGTGTAATGTTATTCTTGGATCCATGAGAGTATCGTAGGGTTTTGAGTCTATCTGGCAAGTATCTTGTAGCAAATCCACAATGTATTGTATGAAAGAAAAATGTCACGATAACACCTAGATTTAAAAGAAATATGCCACAAGTACCTAGAAACCTCAATATCTAGAAAATAACACAAACAGCCGAGATATTTAGTTTGACATTAATTCTGAATGAATAATTTTGGATCCATGTACCAATACTATCACTGCCAACAATCACAATATCATTTATATAAAACAATGAAAATACATCCAGTGGTAGATTGACGTTAGAACACAAAATAATCACAATCATAACAAAAAATCTCAAACTCAAATAAAACTTCACTAAATTTATCGGAACATGCTCGCAGGGACTGTTTCGGGCCAAGCAAAGACTTCTTTGCCTTGGTAAACATATCAAAACTCCCCATAAGAAACGAACCTAGAGGTAGCTCCAAATAAACCTCTTGCAAGAGATCATTATGTAAAATGACATTATTTACGTCTAACAAATATAAATGCTAGTAACGAGTAGCAGTTAATGAGATGAAAAGCCTAACATATGTCAACTTGATGTTAGGAGAAAAAGTTCAAAGTACTCCACCCTCTACATCTAAGTATGATCGGTGCTACCTCACTGAGATGGGTGTGATTCATCTTTATTAGCCATTGAAAATTATACTAATATTTTCAAAGAAATTCAGAAGAATACAGTCAGAAGAAACAAACTAATAGGAATACAATCAGAATAATTCCACTTCTGACACCACAACACTTGAACCACGAAGATGTGCCACAACAGATGAAAGCATGAACCTTGAAACGCCGGAGATCCCAAGAACCATGAAGGGAACCAAAAACTGGAGAACCAACTTCAGATATCTACACGTCGGCCATGCATTCATTAGTGGACCACTAAGGAATAGAAATCATAGAGGAAGGAGTCCCAATAAAGCTCAGATATTGATCGAGACAAATCTAGGTTATGTGTGAAGCTGAGTATTCAATCAAGATAAACAGGCGCCCAGATTTATCCATTTCTTTGGGATTTTCTAAGGATGAAGGGGCACATCAATTACTCGAAAAAATTGGCTGTCTGCTGCTGTGACGTGGTGGCAGCTGTACTAGGATTAGGAAATAAGCTTCTCTAATATTATATAAAATTATAAAAGAGATTAGAAAATCCCGTACCAAGATTGAGTCTATTTACATGTATATCTAGGATTATTTACAAATATTGAAAATACTAAACTACCCTTTAAAAAAATATAGTACAGCACATCCTAAATCAAATTCCAACATATGATAACAAAATATGGATATGAGCTGCTTTCCCATGATAAACACTCAAGAATGTGACCCCAAACAAAACAAACTGATGGATCCAGGAAGGTCAGACCAAACTTTACCAAGTGCCTCCACAGCCAAATGCGGGCTTGCCTAAAGGACATTCTCCATGCATCATTCAAATGTTCATATCTCAGACTTCTACTGCTTTTTCTGACCCATTCAGCTACTAAGTGCGCAGCTCATGTGAAATGCCACAATTTGTGTTTACATTGTTTAATTCAGCCTACAGTGTAATTAGTGTCCTGTTTTATGTTTCCATGCATTCCATGATCATTTGTTTGGGATCTCTGACATCACAGATGACAAAATTCTGGCGAACT
This sequence comes from Nepenthes alata, assembly GCA_028571085.2. NCBI lineage: Eukaryota > Viridiplantae > Streptophyta > Magnoliopsida > Caryophyllales > Nepenthaceae > Nepenthes > Nepenthes alata. Next base: position 6,632 of record JAOVVI020008468.1, read on the forward strand.
AAAACAAAAGTTCACATATAAACTGTTGGGAAAAGGAAATAAAAAACAATCCTTATGAAAAGCAGATCATGCTATCAAAGCCTAGGTTCCAAGCAAAGTGATTCAGAATGAACAATCTACATTAGCTACATAACTATATACCTGACCAATTCTATGAGCACGGTCTTCAGCTTGTATCAAGTCGCCAGGAGTCCATGATAACTCGGCAAAAATAACTGTGCTTGCAGCTGTTAGAGTCAATCCCATACCTCCTGCCTTGATTGACAGCTGTAGGTGGGATATTGCAAAAGAAAAATTTAGAGCCACAAAAACAGCGAATTTTTTTTTTTAAAAATCCCAAGGATGACAAGAAAGATGTAAATTTGATAGAAGCAAACTTCCATACAACAGCTGCCCTGATTGCCTCCTTTTCCTGAAATTCTCCCACCATAGCATGTCTTGATGCTGCAGGGGTGTTGCCATCTATACGGATACAGCCAACCTTTTTCTTCTGCTAATTCCACAGCCTCAGTAAGGACTCAGAATATATAACCCTGAAGTAAGCTTGTGAGACATTAATAGGTCTTACCAGAAGAAACTGGTATATCGAATCAATCATGGGATGATGGTGTGCGAATATTAAGAATTTACATCCAGCCTGAACAGAATAAGACAGAAAGCAAATAAAAAACAAAAGGGAAGCAATAATTAGATATCTGTAAAGAAATTCATAAAGCGGAAGGAAATTTTTCTTTGAGATGTGTTGCAGCTTAGAGTGATACAACTAGGTGAAAATTGGTTCTAAAGAATGTCAAAGAAAAGAACTATTATTATATAAGTACCTCTAGTTTAATACTCTACAGCCTAGCCCTAGACATAATACTAACATAACAGTGCCAGAAGAAGAATGATAACACTACCACAACAGTTGCTAGTCCTACAAAGATGCTCAGTCCCACCTTTTTTTGGGGGGAGGGGGGGGGGAGAAAAAGGCAAAGTTGACATCCTCACAGGAAGCCATATCAGTAATCGGTTAGAATAAGAAACAACGATTGTCAGATATAGGCTTACTTCAATTACAGTGCCAAGGTAATCTAAAACTGCTGGAATCTTTGCTTCTGCAGATTCAGTATATATCTGCAGCATAACACAGTATTAGAGAGACAGAAGGAAAGAGAACTGGTAGAAGCACTAGCTTGCACAACAATTGATTATCTAATTTACCTTATTAATGAGATTCTTTTCAGTGAATTTGAGTGATCCAACTTCTTCCTTTGACTTGCATGCCTTAATTTTTCCTTTCAGCACGGCCAACTACAAATCAGATGATCAATCATCGCATTTTACAAAAAGAATGTCACCAGGATAATTGGTTTCATGGAGAAGTTGCTATAGAGAAAACAAAATGAAGCACTGAAACAAAGATGACTTTCTAGGCACACGGCCTCATGACAACACCTATGGTTTTACAAACAAGGCAGTGGCCAGATCAAGCTGACTCATGGTCAAACAAACTTCCACATGCAAGACTATTTCTGCGATCAGCAAAGTTGACTGAGGCAGCAATTTTCAAGTCTGTTTTATCAGCTGAGCACCAGGGCTGCGGCAGTCAATCACTGACCTGCTACTCAGTTGGTCTGCTCATTACTGTTTGACAACCTTCCCAGATTTCCCCAACTAAATTGTCACTTCTTCAGAAAAAACTTCCTGGTACATTATTAAGGAGAGCAATCATTTTCCATAGAAGCTAGTGGTTTTGTAGCAAGCCCTAAAAATAGAACTCAGATTGGGAATGAGTATTGTCCTTGGGTTTCCCTATGTATTCACTATTGTTTCTAATTGGTCAGGGGTTCCACCTGTAAGAATTGCTTGATTTGCCTCCACCTCTAATAAGACTGGACTAAGTTTGGGCAGCAGCGAGTGTACAACAAGAAATGACACCTCTCTTTTCCTGTTTCTATTTTATCTGTGTCCTATAACAAATTATTGTTTTTGGCAACAAATTACCCCCCAGCAAAACACTTCTACAAAATTTTAAAAAGCTGATTAACAAATCATATTAAGAACTCTACTGAACACATGGTGGCAGTTGTATGTATATCCCATAAGAGATGGAGATATTTTTTTTTTTGTTGAGAGTGAACATTTGAATGCTTTCATAGAAAACACTAGGACTGGTGCAATACTGGCTGACAATGACAGAAAAGGGTTGCAATCCTTGTGTAGCTGGAGGTTCTGCAGAGCATGTGTAAAAACAGTTTGGTTTAGCGAAGAGGGTAAAAACAAAAAAACGTTTCTAAACTATTTGTTACATAGTGGATTAGATTAACTCCTATGGTGTACCTGGAATTACATTCATGGTACTACTTGTAGGACAACTGTGACGAACAGCTTTGGTAATTATGTGGACAAGGAAAATAAATCCAGGCACAAAAATACACTATGAAAGAGCTTCTTCAATTACCGGTACTTCTAAAACTTAATATTGAAAACCAAGCAGCCCATGCATGAGGCTCCCACGTGTTAAGGGTTCGGGAGAATCACATGTATATATCATGGATGTTAATATCAACACCAATATCAGTTTTGAATGAGCAGTATAGGCATCGGCTTTCTCGGAAAACACATGTTGACATTGGACGTATTAGTCGCAATTGGTTTGTGAATCAGAAAGTGAGGGGGCACATATCAGCCGATACATCGAAAAATATTAAATGTATTGGCAAATATTTTAAATATTGGTCTACATATCACCATTACGGCAATATATCGTGATATTGGCAGGGTATCAAGAAGTATCAGCATTGACGGGCCCAATATATATTATATCAGCCAATATTTAGCATATCAGCCGAAATTTCATTCCAATGTATACATCCTCACACTTAATTAGAGAGAGGTGGCTTTTGCAATTCAAATCCATGGTCATCCTTTAAGTTATATTGGAGCAATTTTATCAATGCACCTACAGTCCAACCCATGGCCATCCTTTACCAAATTCATAGTCATCCTTTATTTTATTTTGTAAGTAGTAAAATAAAAATAACAACTTCAAATTATGCTAAAAATGCCTAAAAAGATACGATATTTTGTAAACAGTAAAATCAAAATATTACCCTAAGAATGTGTAGAACTACTATAAACTTGGGGAGAAAATAACTATACACTAGGGCACATAAACTCAATAAATTTGCTTTCCCTTGCTTCTTGTAATCTTCTGCATTTGTTTTAAACAGGCATTTGCATCACGTTAGAGAGACCACCCAAGTCATCCACCTCTTAGGTGTGACTTTCCATGTTGAGGTTTGATCAAAACACCTTGAGCAGTGAATCAGATGAAGCATTTGGTAGAAAAATCTCTCATGTTGCAGTCTCTCCTCCGGAATTATTGTTGATCACATGAGATTCCACAGCATGAGACTTACCAAGCTGGAGATAGCTAGCATTATGGCATCAATTTCGGGAAGATCACATTGCAATTGACAGGAGTTCTAATAGTAAGATACATCACAGCTCTAGAACCCTATTTTGGCATTCAACATGCTGGATGACTGTCCTATTGTGCTTGACTGGATGAGTTTCATTGAGATATCTTTCCCATTAAATATGGAGAAACATTTCCTATTTACATTCTAACTTCAGCCAATCAAATCTCATAACTAACGGCCTAAGCATAATCATCCTTAATTTCAAATAATTACTATCGTATAAATAATGAAACTAAATACTATAATATTATGTACACCGGAGAATGTTTTATAATGTTGATATTGCTGCTCAAATTGATGCTAGTCGATTAAAAAGAATTGACTTGTCCATCATTAGCTAATGTAGTTGTCTTGGTAAAACCTTGGTGAATCCATCAACTATTTGAAAATTGGTGGAAATATGTGGTAAAGTAATGACATTTTGATCAAATGTTTCACTAATGAAGTAACAATCGACCTCAATATGTTCATAAAAGACAGGATTGACAGTAATCTAAATAGTACTAGTATTATCAACATAAAGCAAAGTATGTTAGTGTTGAAGAATGCCAAGTCCACCTAATAGATCCTAAAGCCACACAACCCCAGGGCAAGCGGAAGGCATAACATAACACTCCGACTCAGTGGAAGACTTCAAAACATGGTCTATCAGCTTACTCTTCCAAGAAATAAGAGCATGATCGTAAAATATGCACCAATTAATGATCAAACGATGAGTATCAACGCATCCAGCCAAGCCATGCATCACTAAAACATATCAATTGTAGAACAGGCCCATAGAGAAAAAAAAATAAGCCCCTACAAAAAGTACCCTTTAGAGAGCAAACAATACATTGAACTGCAGCCAAATGTGAATGTCACGGTACCAATAAAAACTAACATACTAGACAACAAAAGAGATATCTAACCTGATAATCGTCAAATAATTTAAATAGTGAATAGCTATAATATACATAAATGGATTAGATAATAGCTCTCTCCATTGTTAAAACTTCAAATTACCTCCATAGGTGTAGGAATTGAATTTCCAGACCAAAGACTAGCTAAAATAATAATCTCCGGTGTATTCTTATGTGATGTAAAAGTATACCCATAGGTGAAGCATACACCTTAAGACCAAGAAAATACTATAACAAATCAAGATCTTTCACATAAAATGGTCTTGAGCTGCCGTCATAGTTTCTCAATCAACTAAAGATTAGATCATATTATGACAATCTTACAGACATATACAATAAGAAAAACAATTCTAATAGTCATTTGAAAAAAATTGATAAGAATAATATTACCTATCAATAAATTTAAAGTTGAGAAGAGCAGTGCAAATTTTCTCAAACCATGCACACGGTGCATATTTTAACCAATACACAAATCGCATTAACAGACAAACCTCGGAAATGATGCAAGTAAATATGCTTGGAAGAGTTATGCAAATTTCTTTCTTAAGATCCCCATGTAGAAATACATATACATTCATATGTCAAACATGTCATCATTTGGAGGCACCTATAGTTGTAATATCCCGAATTTTCGTTCAGATTAATTTAATATTAATTGTAATTTTGGATAATTTGGGTGTAGTGAAATTAATTAATATTAAGAAAATTTTGAAGATATTTGGATCAGTCTGGCTGGCACCCGAGGTGTGCCCACGCTATTGCCTGAATATTGATTTGGATTTTAGAATAAAAAAAAAAAAATATATATATATATCACAAAGAAAAAGAGAAAAATGGGGATAAGAACGGAGAGGGTTTTGGGGAGGGAGAAGAAGAAAGAGAGAGGGAGAAGCCGTGCGAGGAGGAAGAAGGAAAGCAGCGGATGGTGATGGCGTTGTGCGGCAAGGAGGCACTGATGCCGGTGGTTGTCGGTAGCTCATGGGTGGCGCAGCGGTGGTCGGTGTGGGCGGTGGCTGACGACACCCGGTGAGGTCGTGCAGATGTCAGCAGTAGCCGTTGGAGTCAATGGCGATGGCGTGTAGTGGTGGCGCGACGGTGACCGGCGACGGTAGTGACTGCACGCCGGTGACCGGCAACGGCCGTGGGTGGCAGCGACGTGCAACAGAAGCCGCAAAGAAGGGAGAGAAAGGGCAAAGCCGCAGGTTGAGCGCAGCAGCGCGCATGACAGTGGCGGAGGAACACCCGATTCGGGTGCTTCGGGAAATTATTTCTTCATATTTGCAAAGTATAAGGTCAAGGCAAGTATCTATAACCCCTATTCTTGGTCTGATTTAATTTCTGATGTATTTTGGATACTATTTAAAATTTTTACTAACATGTATGTATTTTTATACAGATGTTCTATTTATTCTAGGCATGCATCTATAGTTCATTGACTAATTTTGGAGGTTTCTGACATGGGTTTTATAATTTTAGAGATTTACTATTTTTCTGAAAATTTAAAAAATTTATTGAACACTATATATTTTATATTTGTATATTTATATGAAAATAAGCACGAAATATGCATAGACCGTGCATTTTCATATGCATGTGTCTAGTTGTAGTCACTACATTTGGATTTGTTATTTGATACTCTGGCCAGCTCCCGACGGAAGATATTGTTATTAGAATTCCCTTTCCGCCAATAGAAAAGGTTTGGAGTAGTGACCATTCTC
>JAOVVI020008469.1:0-14168 GCA_028571085.2 Nepenthes alata
ATCCTGGCTCCCCCCTACAAAACTTCATATCAAGAAATCGAGTGGAAGGCATAAAAAACTAAACTCTGGTATATATAAACCATGGACAAAAATATTGGTATCAGTCACAATCCTATTAGGCGATATGTATCGATATTGGCTATGTCAGATGTATTTTTTTTGTAACCACATTAAAATTGCTATAAATATTAAAATTTAATTATATTTAATTATATTTTACATATTTAAATCGTTTAGATAATTTTTACTTATTGAATCAATATTTTTATATCAAATTATACACTAACAAATATTGAAGCAATAAAATTAAAACCAAATAAAAAAAATGAAATGCCACTCATTATCAAATGACATGCCACTCATTATCAAATGACATGCATGCATGTTATTAATTACTAAATAGATAAGAGTAAATGATATACTAAAAAGGTGAAGAAGAAGAAGAGCGTGTGCTGTGTTTCGCTTTTTGCTGCTCTTGAAAAGTGGTGTGAGTGAAGAGAGAGAGGGGGTGTGGGTATTTTTTAAGTGGTGTTTGGTATGGCTTAAAAAATAATAAAAATTGGTAGAATATATCAGTTAATATATCACCAATAGATCAATATATTGCAATATTTTGCCAGTGTCCGATTTTCTCAATATTGGGGAGGCTTGACACCGAGATGTATCAGTGATACAAAGTGGATAATAGATATTATTTCTGCAGGTGTTCATGAAGCATCGCTTGTGGATATTTTGTCTCGGGTGCACATGGTTAAGAGTCTTTGCTTGAGAGATACCTCTCTCAGTGACAAGGCTTTATGTAGTTTCTCAGGGTCTTCGTTGGAGGTTCTTGATGTTTCTAATACTTTGGTGAGTCTTACATTTCCTGATGAATTTGCTCTTCTTTCCAAAGGGAGACTAAAATCTCTCATTTGTGTTTTGTTCATTGAAACACATGGGCTGGTTGTGTTTTAATTAAATGTGAACAAGGTTTATTTGTTGCTTGAATTGGAGTAGTTAAGGCGGAAATGGAAGAAATTTGTAGTTATGATGTCTTGTTTTACTTGTTGGCAAAATAATTATTTCTTTTGGAGGAAGTAAAGCAACTACTTCATATATTTCCCTTTCCTTTTGACAAGGGAGCATGATGCAGGACAAGTTCCTTGCACAAGCGATAAACACAAAGCTAACTCGAAATTCTATTCCAAACCTTAGCTTCCAAAAGTGAATAATTGTAGATCAAGGTGTCCTTGTTAAATAGGAAATTGCGTAGTAGTTGGAAACATAAATCTAGTCCTATTCATAATGAAATTATATCTAGAATATCTTGAAAATTGTCTTATTAAACATATTAAAAATACAATGATATTAAATAATCAAATAGCACTAATAACCTAAGCTTTTGATTACCCCTCATGATCTTTTTTTGTTTTCAAAAGAAGTGGAGATCAGATCATGAAAACTATGTGGCATCACTTCACACTTCAGAATTTGGAGAATCAATCAGTGCATTGTGACCAAAAAAAAAAAAAAATCATAACGTGGCAAACGTTTTCTAGTGCTGTGACATCTCATTGCCATAGCAGATACTTTTAGGGGTCTTTATAGCGAACTATGTGTCACCATCATCTTCTCATTAATAACAAGACCATAGACGAGACCAAGATATCTACAAATATAAAGACTTTTCCACTTGGGTTTGTGGAGACAGTCTTTATAAAATTATACTTTCTATCAATGATGATTGGCTTTTCAGTCCATGGAAAAATGTCTTATCTCTTTTTTTTTATTTTTTTATTTTTCCATTTCAAAATAAAAACTTCTTTCTGCCTTCTTTGACAGTGGATTTGCCAACTTTATTATTCTTATACTAGTCTGAATATTTCTTTTCCAATGTAAACTATTCAAAAAGTTTAAACTTTTAGAATATGAACACCCAATAGCCTGCTCGAGCTATTTCCTGTTCTCCCATTTATTCCACGGGTTATGTCTTTCCTCAAGCTGGGGACGATACAAATGCTAATGAGTAGTTTGTTTTAGGACTCTACCCCCTTGAGAGAAGGATGCCTAGGGGTTGTATGCTCAAGGCATTTTTGTAGAGTGAGATGGATTGATCTTCGTTATCATATTTCTGTTACATAACCTGCATGTTTTGACCTTTCTTATGAGTTCTCATCCTCCCTTGCCACCAGAGAGCTTCACCCTTGGCGCTTTCTCTCCACTTTTATGGTATTTTCCCCTTACCTCTCCCCCTGTCTTCTGGTTCAAGGCTCTGTCCCCATCATCATTTTTTCCTCGTCCTCGTTCAAGGCTCTGATTTTGGCTCTTCTTCTACGTTTCTTTCTTAGGACAATCAGTTTGAAAGCCTGTTTGCTTATTGATTCAATGTAAACTGCCACAAATTCTGACATGTTAGACTTAACTAGCACTTCTCTTTCCTAAAAATTCCCACTGAGAAATCATCACTTCTTAATGTTTAACTGCCCATCTAAACTGCAAATGAGGAAACTCATTCGGCATAGATAATGAATTCATTAGTGAGGAAAGTGCATTGCAATGTTCCTCATTAGAACTCTTAAGTTGTTCTATTATCAAGGGAACCACAAGACCGAAACTTTAAGCTATTAGCTAGAGGCTCGAGTATGGTTTTATTCTTTAAATACAGCCTCTTGTGAAAGTCCTTTGTGCTTGAATTGTGGATTTTGCATAGGCCTACTTCTTATCATTTGTTGAAATATATTTTAATGAAAAGGTAGGTCCCAGGATTCATTTGTTAATCAAAATTGTTGTGATGTAAGTCAAAGAATCACTAGGCCTAAAAGTTTAAGTTGATAAATTTAAGTTTCTGAGTGAAGTCCCTGGAATATAGTCTAACATCTGCTTTAGGCATTTTATACTAAAAAAGTTCATAAAAGTTTAAATCTTTCATGTATCACTTTAGATTATTCAATATACTCGAACTCTATCTAGAATATCTAAAACATTATCAAACTAAAATATACATATAGCATGTGCCTAGATTTAATAATTTATTAAGTGATCTAAGCTACAGCGATATCATGAGATTATCAGATTCATTCTCAAGGATGCCAATTTCCAGTTGTTTCCCTTCTGCATCAAAGTGAGGTAAGGTACTCGATTCAGTGACTTAAAAAAACCGGTATATTATGGATTGACCATGGAAGCATGTATATGTTTTGGTCCTTACCTTGCTTAACCAAATTTTTAGAATAGTATCATTCTTCTTTTGCATTTTCTCATTGTTGACATGCAGCAGTGGATGTGCTGATATATTTATATATGGCTTTTTTGATTATTATATTGCAGGTGACTGAAGTAGCTCTATGTCACATTGTCCACAAGAATCCAGGTCTTAGATGTTTGAGGGCAAGGGGATGTAAAAACTTACATCAAAATAAGATCACAAATAATGACATAGGTTCTCATTCATTATATCCATGCCAGGAACTCTTTATTGAGTTGAGAAAGACATGCAAGTTGGAAGAGTTTACGGTTGGATGGGGATTCTCATTTTTCTCTTTGGATGCTCTTGGACCTGCAATTATTTCCCTAAAATCCCTAACTGTGGGTTTAGGTGGAACTCTCGGGCCTGAAGGGCTGATGCTGCTACCAAGTCTCTGTCCTTTGTTGGAATCTGTCACCCTATTTTTTCAGGTTCTTCATTTTCTGGGTGTAGTACTCTTACCCTTCTGGTTTTACCAGAACTATGTAGAATAAAACAGCAGCTCCAACTCCCCAAAGAGTATCCCTCATTGTTTTTTCACATTAAGCTTAGGAATACTTTTATTTGCTAATATGATGGCCAGTCATAGTTCAGTAAAGATTTTAGGTGGGTTCGCCTGGACTATGCAGTGTATGAATGATGTTTTATATTTCCTAGGAGATTCTGGTCCTCTATTCATAATTATTGCATTAACCAGTTTGGAATTATGTGTAGCTGTATCACAAGCTCATGGTTTTGCGATCCCAATCTATATTTACTTGAATGATGCTATAAATCTCCATAAAAATGGTTAACATTATCTTGGACCTCTATGTAGTGCTTCGCTTTTTTCGCTTGTTACAAATTGAATGTCCTTTTCCCTAAAATAAGCCATTGTAAAATAGATTTCTCAGTTTGCTATGGACTATCAAAGAATGGTAACTGCTAAACAACAATAGCAGTTGATTCTATAGCAGTCTTCTGCCCAAGAGGTTTTGGGCAATAAGGGCTTTATGCTCATCCACACGGTTTAAAACTTTTCATCATTATGTTTTTTATATTTGAAAGGAAAAAAATGTAGTGGTGAAGCTCAACTTTTTTGGAATTTTCAGCCTATTTCAGCATTTCTGTTGAAGATTTATGGACAAAATTGGAAAATAGTAACTGATATAGTACAATTGTCATTTTCTAAGATTTTGTGCCATTTACGACTACAAAATTCGATAATGGAGGGAGATATTCTTAACCAAATTAGAAAATTTTAGATGCATACTCTGGTTCATGAATTTACATTTTCCTTCATTTTGAATTATTCATCAAGCATTTGACTGGAAATAATAGGGGTGAAAATTCCTCACGTGTTTACTGTTCCATGTATATCTTTTTTGGGTTTTTGAAATTTGTTTGTGAGAATTCAGCATCAGCTACCATAGTGTTGATGACTGCCATAAAAGATGAATTGCAACCTTCGTATGTTTTACTTTTATTTACATTGTTGATCCTGGGCAAGACTTACTGACTGGATTTGCTTTTTATTGATTTCTTCAATGAGCCATGCAGACTCTTTTAAAAGTTTGTTCTTCCGCACCAACATTAAAGTGGATAGACTACTAGTTAAATGATCTCATTCAGCTGAATATGTCAAGAAATTGGGGACATATGTCTCCCCATAAAATGAGTGTCATTTCCTGATACTCTAGTCTTCAAGTCAATGAATTAATCAAATCTTTGATTTGTTTATTAGCTCATCATCTCTTGTTTTGTGATTATCATTCACCACTTAAGAATGTCAATTTTCATTGAATTTTGCATATCTAAGACATTGTGGCAAGTGCAGTTATATTGCATCAGTGAAATTTTAAACAACATAATGAGCGTCTGTCAATATAGCCCAAAGTTTTGGATTCAAAAATTATTTATGGATCAGGGTTCTGTGTAATAAACTAATAGTTTTAGCTGTAGAGAGCAAATTCATCTTTTTAGATTCTATACCGCCCTGCTCTGCATGAATTCACAAATTATTGATTTGAAACTATGTTCTTTCAGATAATTTCACAAATTCACTTATGATTGTCATTTTTCATTGAATTCTGCATTTCTGAGACATTGTTGCAAGTGCAATTATATTGCATCAGTGAAATTTTAAACAACATAATGTATCTGCCAATATATCCCAAGTTTTGGATTCAAAAATTATTTATGGATCAAGATTCCCTGTAATAAACTAATAGTTTTAGTTGTAGACAGCAAATTATTTTCAACTTTGTAGATTCTACCCCCCCTGCTCTGCATGAAATCACAAATCATTGATTTGAAACTATGTTCTTTCAGGTAATTTCGGATGATATAGTAATGGTACTACTGGAAACATTGGGAAACCTTCGGAAATTTGAGGTCTGCTATTGTATGGGTGTTATATCATCGTCAATTCTTGGTTTAAGTGTGCCCAATTTGAGAATACTGAAGCTGGAAAGGGTGACACCATGGATGACAAATGACGACTTGGCTATCTTGACTCAGAGTTGTGCTCATTTGATTGAACTTTCACTGATAGGCTGCGTTTGCCTTGATGCAGGTCAGGGAACATAATCTGTAAATGAGGTTGTAGCTGCTACACACACTTGAATTAAATATGTTCATGTTTTCTGTGGAAATAGAAAATTAGATTTTGAACTTAATTTCTTTTCTTTAATATGTTGTTGAAGTAGGAAGGGAGCTTATGCAGATTGCTCTCTTTTATGTCTATGTTCTTTTCTTACAGCATGGACATTAAATTTCGTTCTTTTGTTTCAAGGAGATAAAATGTTTAGTTTGATTGTGCAGAAAATATAACATTTTGTCTTTTGTCTTGATGGTTTATCTGATTTCTAGACACTCAACTGATCATCTCTCAAGGTTGGCCGGGCTTGATTTGCCTTCATCTAGAGGTATTCATCAAGACGCTTTTTTTCTTGGTTCTTTTCTCGTTCCTAATGTTGGTAGCATGGAGACAAAATTTGTGGGGTTTGAGGAGGATTAGATGTACATTGCCTTTGTTGACAAACTGTTTTTGTGATTTGAATCCATGACCTTTAAGTATTGATGCAAATTTCAGCCAGCCAATATATGTTGCTATTGGGGCTCCCAATATTGATATCTTTTAATACCATAATAATATTGTAATATGTTTTCATATCAACGATATATTGTAGTATATCGGCCAATATTTAAAATATCGATCGATATGGTCCTATTAACTTATAAATCTTAGAAAGTTTTTTCCTTTTAATGTATCTGATATCAATACATATTATTTGATATGTTCAATAAGGCAGTGATTGATGTCAATATTTTCATCCGTAATTTTAACTTCATGTCAAGAATTTACATATAAATGTTGCAAAATGAAGCACCAAAGGACATCCATTGTTAATTGAAGCAAACCGAATTCTTCACCTTATGCTGATAAGTTCAAGGATCCATATGATCCTTTCCCGCAAATTTCATCATAATCAGTGAAAACGTCTTTGATATCTTCCAGCATGAGCTGGTCAAGGAATAGCAACCCCAAATTAGAGTAATGGAGTTATCGAGCCATGTCTTTCCAAAATGAAACTCTGTCCATTGTCTATAGTAAAGGCTGCGAATTTGATGAATACATTTAAACATTTCCTTACATTTCGGTAAACTCCAACGCCATAACTTCTAGATTCTTTTAAGACCCTACCCTTTAATCCAATGTCGTGAATTGATACAATCATCCTATGCCAAAGGTTATCAGGTAAGGAATCACCACCACTTTCCTGATATGACTTTGTTAAAATTAGCAAATCTCTGACACTGAGCCCAAATTCTTTCAATTGGTAAAGCATAGCTGCTCTTCCAACAAGATGAAATTTAACATTCTCTCATTAGCCATGCCAAAGAAAATGCTTCTCAGGACTCTCGAATTCAACCACCACATTTTTAAAATCTAAACCAAGCCATATAAATTTTTACATATTTTTTCTCGTACCCATGAATTTTTCTAAGAATTTAGCTAAATTTAGTTTGAATTCTAGCATTTTAGAAAATTAGATACCTTATTGTGAAAGTTAGAGACTTTCAATATATACTAATACCAATTATCAATAGGCCTAAAACCCTTTATATGGGGGAATGAATTCAAAAAATTTTCTTCCTTATGTTATTGTTGCTTGTTAATTGCTTGCTTGTGTTTCATCACTTTTAACTAACGACTTATATTTGACATACTCAACACTGGTATCTTTCTCGTGATTGTATCTTGGGGTCAATCCTAACACTATGTATTCAGCGGTCAACTTCGTCGGCATCCGGCTCCCAATGGGAGCAAACACGCTGCATAATTTTGTAGTTATAAAAATTGGACCATGACTGCACGACACATGAAATGTGAATAAGATGTACAGCATATTGTAAATCTGACTTCTACATCCCACCTTTGCACAAGTGCTATTTCTTCCACACATCAAGTATTTTTCCAAATTTCTCCATCATTGTTAGCCAAATAGAGAAGTCTGTAGTACAGTATGCACCTAACAGCAGAGGTAAGCGTCTTGCCATCCTTTTAGGCATGCACGACTCCTTTCTTTTTCTCCCCCTCTTCGGGTTATATGGTCTTTAGGTTTTTATTTCTTTACTTCTGTACATATCTTTGTTGTCTGTCTCTACTGTTAGACACAACCAAACATAAAATAAAACGATCAAGATACTTTTTCCTCTATAATAAAAGGAGATAATGTTATTATTAAATCATTGTTAATCATTGGAAAGAAAAAGAGCACTAATATATCGTAAAACAATAGTTATGTCAAAAAATGAACAAATCACTAAAATAGCACTGATTGCCATTCGCATCCTTATTAGAACTATAGATCATGAGACAATAATGATAATCTTTCTGGAGCTGTACCACAAAGAAGGGAAGGAAATCATTGCCCTTTACAGATGTTTACATATGACAGTATGTTTCTCCTCTTTCATTTCTGTGATTTTACTTTCTTCAAAATTTTTATTTCTTGGTCACAAATTGTCATTTATAGAAGGGTTGTTTTGAATTCAGGTGAGTATTATTTATGTTTATGGACTCCCCTTACTTTAATGCCTTTCTATTTGGTTGTGTGTTCTTTTTCTAATTGTGCTATTAGTAATTTAGCATTTAATAGCTCTTCAGCTTTTATTGCTGCAGAATATTCAATCCATCTCTATTTTATGAATCAAACAGTTTCATTTGATGGTCACAATATATAATATGCTAAAAATAGAAGTATTGTTTACACAAGAATGCCCAAAAAATGGTATTATCAAAAAGTAGTGGTTGTAATGGATTTAATGTTGCTTTTTATGTGTTGAAATGTCTCATGGTAGTGCTTCAAGCCTTGTTTTTATACCTCCTCTGCTTTCAATAAAAGGTTGTTCGTCTCCCCAAGGAATTGGGGGTCGGGGTCCTCAACCATTGGACTTTGCTTCTGGAGGCATGGTCCGTTGCTGAGCTACAACTTGGGGTTGTTCCTACTTATTGTTCAATAGTTCTCATCATAAGAATATTGGTCGATATATGTTGGAATCAGGTTATTAAATACCGATATTTTCTGATACAATGATAATATCATGATACGTAGACGTATTAGAAATATATCGCAATATATAGACCAATATACCCGATATTTGGCCAATATATCAGCTAATAGAACTATAAGCTTAGAATTTTAGAAATTTATTTTCTTTTGATATATTTGAAACCAATTCATATTGTCTAATATATCCGATATTGATATGGCCTCAACCTATACTGATTCATCGATGGTTTTCACCAATTGGAACAATATTACAAATGCCAAGCATGGCATGTCCTCTTGGTATCATCATTGATCTCATATTACTTATTAGCTATTACAGATGCTAATATCACAAATTATTGACTTAGTGCATGAGGGTAGTATGCAAATCTATCCCTCCATTGCAGAGATGATGATTCCATTAGTCTAGGTCACAACAGAGCTACCATTATGCCAAGGCTTAACCTCCTAGATGTCATTATCTGTAATGAAAAAGGGAAAAAAAGGATTACTGAATGTTATGGCACAACATAGCTGCGGTTAGCTTATTTTGTCAAATGTAATTGTTGTCAACATCTGCCTGTTTTTCATTCCATTGAGTTGCAGAAACCACAAACCTTTGCACTTGTAAGGCAACTTAAAGAAAAATGAAAAATGGAATACAATATTCTGGTTCATATTAGGATGCCTGACCAATTAGAGGTGGATTTGTATAAGGCCATAACAAGTATTTTCTGAACTGTTTAGTCTTTAGATTCTGCTGTATGGCTAGATATTATCCTCCAAAATTTTGTGCCTATTGTGTCAGATTTTAGATCAGTTTATTGCATTCGAATCACCTTATGCCTGTGAATTTCTGTATGAAACTCAATGCTCACGTGCCTTGATAGAAATATTAGTCAATAGGTATTGGTTCTGGGGTTCCTAATACAAATATTTTCCTATATTATGACAATATTGTAATATGCTTCTGTATAAGGGATATTTCGGCCAATGATATTTTGGCCAATACGTTCCTATTAATTTACTAATTTTTGATTTTTTTTCCTTTCAAAATGTATAATACTAATATGTATTGTTCGATATGTCTAATATTGATATTTTCAACCATACTTACATGCTCTTTCAAATTTGATGACTTTTAAGGACTGTGGATCAATAACAGCAAATGGGTTCGGTTCTCTTTTTGACTGCAAGGCCTTGGAAGATCTTCTGCTGCGTCATACGGTGAGTTTTTTCTTCATTCGTTTATTTATTTCTTTCATCCTCTATTATTTTTCTTCTTCTTCATCCTATGTTGCGGAGATTGGCGGGTCAAATTGAGGGGTGAACCGGATTCTAGATCTTGTTGTTTTTTTCTTAGTGAAGACCGAGATTGACGCAATTCTTCCTTATCGATTATTTGGTATTCTTAATGATTCTCACTTCAAACTTCTCATCATTTTGCTATTCCTTTTTGTATTTCTTTTTTATTTTTTTATTTTTTTTTGGGGGGGGGGGAGGTTATATAGTCACGCATGATGCAATGAGTATGAAATACGATTGATCAAGATTTGGCTGTGTCTTGAACTGCATCAATCAACCCTTCAGGAATGTAATGCAGCAAGACAAGGAAAAAAAACTCTTTAAGCAATGTCTTTATCATTCGAGTTGACCGAGGCAACAGTGGTCTATTTCACATAAATGGAACGGAAATTGTAGGATATTTGACACAAATAAGATGAATTTGAAAGAACAAGTGGCTGCACTAGTTTGGAACCGAATACGGGATAAGCTCGCTACTAAAACAGGATCAGCTCATTACTATCTCCTTTTAAATGTAATGCTCAAAGCCTAGGGGTTGTTTGTAACTTGGGAGTTCTCTCATTTTTTTCTTCAACATTAGAAGTAATGTCTGACTTTCTGTGACGTGGCAGCACTTTTTTGCTGGATTTTGATGTTTCATTTAAGTCACTTGTGTTTTGGGTTTTCGTTTCTGCAGGCATCACTATCTTCTCATGATGGAACATTTTTTTTTTGGGGGGAGGGGGGGCTGTTTTTTTGTGGTGTTTGCCTTTGAAGTTATTTTTTGGCCGCCTAGTGGATCAGGAGGTTTGTTCTCCTTTTTGTAACAGTAAATATTTTTATTAATATATATCAATTACTTATAAAAAACTGGTGTGGGTGTTCAATCATCTTATCAAATTCTGATACTGTCAACCATATTTTCTACATTTGGCTGTGGAATTAAATTTAACCAACCAATTGCAGGGCCGAGGACTCAAGAGAAATTTTATACTTGAGGCTGCTTCAAATGTAAGCTGACAATGGTGGCTTGCCATTCAGTTAATACTGTTTCATTTTTTTTAAAAGAAAATTATAATTGAATCCCAAAATTGGTTACTTTTTTTTTTTAATTACAACAGCTGCCAATGTTGAGGATTCTTTCAGTAGATTGTTGTGATGCAATTGAAGATTCCTTTCGGCAACCAAATGTGAGTTATCAAAGCTGAATCACTTGTTTCTACTTGTTCTATGAACATTGCAATGAATAATTAGATTGATATCGAAGATAAACGTAGCAAGGACATAAAATATATGTAGAGATAGAGAGAACCTAGATGCATACATGTAAATATTGGCCTTACATCATTGTAGGGATCCCCGATACCGATATTTTCCAATACTCTACAATATCGTGATATATTACTATATTGGAGATATATTGGCCAATATTCAAAATGTCGGTTGATACATCTCCATTAGTTTACAATTCTTGAAGCTTTTTTTTTCTTTTAATATATCTAATATTTATATATATTGTCTGATAAGTTTGATATTATTATATTACGACCAATACCCATGCCGGTATTTTCATCCATGCCCAGATGACGTGTATTTATGGCTCAGAACATCCCTTTTCTAAAATCTAATAAAAAGTTGATCTATAAATGAAAGTTTGGGTTACAACCATTTTTTTATAGCAAAAATTTTTAGTATAAATCATAACTTGACAGAAAAATATTAATCTATATATTTCACTCCATGAGTCGGCCACTGCAGGTCTTTTTCCAAAATGCTTTGAACCTTTATCCATGGTCTCGGAACAATGAGTTCGGCAGGTGTGCTTTTTTTATTGTGGGAGGGTCACGTATCTTTAGTTTGCTTCAAAACTCTCTTGCAGTATTATAGAAGGGGGAGAAGAGATTCTGCTGGTGTTTTTGTTTTAAGAATGCTGTTATAGTCCTCCCGGTGGGGAGGTTCTCATATTCTATCAATAGTTAGGATTAGAAATAGGGTAGATGAATGATAGAGATTGCACTAAACGATTTAAATGACTATTTAATGTTCATTATTTATCCTCTCAACTTTTAATTATAACTGTTGGGTAGATGTGAAAACCTTCTTTCTTGAAGGATCAAAACAGCTCTCAAATTTTGGATGCATTGCTATTCACTAATTATCATCTTGATAGTGATGACTCGAGGTTAGGATGATAACAAAGGAGCAGGAGGGACGGGGGAGGAGGAACAACAAGTGGGGAGGGAAGAAAGATAGACGGAGCGAGGAGGAAAGAAGCAAGAGGAAGAGAAAGTGAGAGACAGACAATTAGACAACGTATAATATCATTTATCGAAGCTTAAAAAACATAAGAATTAGCCCTGTCATATTGATTGTTGTTACAATCTTTTTAGTTGGAAGACTCTAATATTTACTTAATTGTTAGGTTTAGAAATTGGGTGGATGAACTATAGTGATTGAATTAAGTAATTTAAAATTCTAATCAATCTCTACTATTTATCCACCCAACTTTAAATTATTTTTATCCGATATATTTAATATTAATATATATTGTCTTATATGTTTGATACCCATATAATTGTTGCTTCTACCGACACCGATATTTTCATTAATGGTATAAATAGGATATTAAAGAAGGCATATAATGTGGATTGGGACTTGCTCTGCTATTTACTGAAGAGACTGGGCTTTAATGATAAATTTTGGTGTGGTGATGTTGGTATCAACAGTTACCAGATGGGACACCACGGACGAAGAAATCTATTTTTATTTGCTACATCAAAAGTAAATTATACAATACAATATTTAATAATATTTTATATATTTGAATAGTTATGTACTAAAATCCTGCCTCAGAATGTATTATTCTTTCGGCAAGATCTTAATTTTATAGTCGTAACGGAAAATATCGTTTTCGAGGGCTGGATACCGATATATCTACTGTACTTTTGTTCCATGATAGAAACCTATATAAGCACAACATTTTAAATGATACTCTATCTATGATTGAATGAAATTTATATTGAAACAGGAAATAATCCAAGCAAATCTTTTAGCATGTAGTAATTTGACAAGAACATCTTACACACACAGACTCTGAACCTTGACATGTTCATATCAAGAGCTGCTATGATCATTTTGGTATGGAGGCTCTCGTATCTATTAAATGGCCAGGATTAGAAGTTAGATGGATGAATAATAAAAATTGAACAGCCATTTGAATAACTTGATACAATTTTCGTGATTTAGCCACAGTTTTTAATCTGTCGTTGGGTGTATATAGCAGTTGTCCCACTGAAAAAACCACAACCGAACTCGTTCATATCTGAAATGCCACTTATATTGCGTTGTGTATAGCTCAATAACAGGTGCTCCCTGAGAGTACTGAAAGTCGCAAGATGCGACGTCGAGGAGCCTCGAAAACGGCCAGTGCACAGGGAGACTTCAGTCGATGTGTATGATACAAATGCTATACACACGACGGTCGTGAAGGAAAGAATATGATCAATCAAATTCGGCAAGAGGAGATTTTCAGCCCCACCGACGAAGAATTTTGCAACTCTTTACCCAGAATCTCAAAGACCATCGAGGCCGTTCGTCATGCGTTCGCTTTGTTCATCGTGGACCCTTTTATCTTTGAATATCTTCGATGATATGACTCATATATTAACGGATCAATGTAAGAGCAGATATTCTGATGAGTCAAGTATCAATCTCGAGCTTTTCGGAGACATTAAAGAATGTCTCTAAAGTATTTCTCCGCGCTGTGACAGCTTTGGCAGCAGGTGTAAAAAATTACTGAGATATTTCTACAAGGTTACAACAATAGCACATTGGTCTGGGTGATGTTGCCTGTTAGATGTGAGGCTTTTAACCAGGCTCTGAGAAATTTGTTATTGTTGTTGATTGCTAAGCTACTGTTATTATTGTTAATATGGATTATAAATATAGTGCTTGATTAGAGTGTTGTCAAATATTATTATTGAATGTTACATTATAATAATCATATTGATTATTTTAATTAATATGTATTTTTTAATTAAAAAAGGTACTAAAGAAATTGATGGGTACACCTCCACTGGGCTGGCCCAAGGAAAAGTCAACGGAGGCCCACAAAGGCGGTCAAC
>JAOVVI020008470.1:0-14168 GCA_028571085.2 Nepenthes alata
ATTTAATAAATCTACTAGTGGCGCACATAAAAGCCATCGGACTATGAGTAAGTCCTCGGATAGATGCTGTCAGCCATTGGACTAAGAATGAGTCCTCAAATAGATGCTGTCAGCCATCGGACTAAGAGTAATTTCTCGAATTGATGTTATCAGTTATCGAACTAAGAGTAAAACCTCGGACATATTCTGTCAGCTATCGAACTAAGAATAAGTACTCGTGCATATTCTATCAGTCATCAGACTAAGAGTGAGTCCTCAGATAGATGCTTTCGACTATGAGATAAGTTCTCAAATAGATGTTGTTAATCATCAGACTATGAGTAAGCCCTCTGATAGATTCTGTTAGCCATCAGACTAAGAATAAGTCATCAGATAGATGCTTTCAGTCATCGGACTAAGAGTAAGTCCTCAGATAGATATTGCCATTTATCAAACTAAAAGCACGGGTTTAGGCAAAAGGTTGTCTTTAGACATCATACCAGAAAGCTGAGTTTTAGGTCTCCTGACATGGGGGTAGTGATGGATATTGTTGCCAGTGGTCAAATATGATTAACCAATGTCACATATTCAACCCATGAAGTATGGAGGCCCAAAATTCTCATTGGGCCCAAATCAAGGATTTAATCGATGGCTTGGATATAAGAAAAATTAGTGCCAGTTGTCTCGGTAGTTTCCCATTCTTATCCGAACAACCTTGGGCGCCAGTTGTAACTACTGCCTAGGTATAGTCTTATCCGCTAGTCGATTTTTTGGATAGTTGAAAAAAAAAGTCAACTACTGTCTAACTTCTATAAAAACTTCCTCTCTCCAACAAGAGAAGGGGGATAACTTTTTTTGAAAAAGAAAAGAACTCTTCGACTCTGCCTCTCTGATACCAAGATGCTTTTCAAAAAAACGCAACTCCCTAAACAAATACAAATAACTTACTCGCATTATATTTAAATTGACATCCTCTTTTTCTCCTTTTCTAAACAAGGATGATACTGATTTGAGCGTCAGAAAATATACAGGGGAGTGAGTTTCGTCAATTTTTTAACTATAAATTTTGTATTGCACAGGATTCAAATTAAGAGTATTCGAAAACTGAACGCATTTGACGCCCAACGGACAAAATTTAATACCTTCCAATCCGTATCACAATTCGAATCTGATGACATAACATACATAAATATAATATATAGTTTTGTTATTTATCAAACATAAAATGATTTATTTATTAATACAAAATTATATAAAATTATAATATTTAATTATTTTAATAAATTATTAAATATATGTCAAGACATATAAAATAACTTTAATAATATAAAATTTTAGAAATAGGTTTAAAAAGTAAATTTAATATTTACCTCTATTTTTTCAATAAAACTTAGCACTTTTTTTATCTTACCATGTGTGGCCACGTCTTATGGAGCAATCACTTCGATGTAATGGTTTCCAAATTCATTTTGGACATCTAAGTATGGCAGAGGTGCCAAAGATGTCACATATAAAAAAAGAGACAGCTAAAATAAAGGCAACCAGCAATTTTATTAAGAAACTAGCATTTTAATTTTCTGATCATGATATAATTTAAGAATATGGAGAAGGGTTTGTGAAAAAAATAGAACAAAAAAAAATTACTGATTTAATTTATTAAAAATTGAGTCAATAATTGTTATAGAAAAACATATTTGAAATCCACCAAATTAAAAAATAAGAGTTTCATGGTAAAAAAAACTCTTATATTTAAGCTAATAATTAAATTTATAATAGTTTATTAAATAAAATTTTAATAATTTAGAAAAAAACATAAGAGAACTACAGGTTTCAGCCCAAATTAATTGAGTCCGGCCCATTAGCCATTGAGCCGCCAAGCTGAGTGAGCCGAGCCGAGGTCGAGTCGCGAACGGCTTCTCTGAGCCGTTTCTGAGCCGACAGAGGGTTTCGTTCTCTTCGTCTTCTTCGATCAAATTTGTAACCTTCTACCGTTTAACTCAATTAATTGTTGAAGTATTAGTGGTTCATTTAGTGATGATAACTCTCCCATTAACTCAATTATCAATTCTTGGCCGGCTTGAGTATGAAACGCTTGTTTGAGGTGAATGATAGTTTCGCCTATAAATTGAACCTTCTGACTTTGTCCCTGACATCCAACTCAAACATTACACCATCTAAAGAAGTGAATGAGTGTCCAGAAGCTCGAAACCGGTCCGAATCTCACGTTCAAAAACAGAGCACGCAAATGACAGAATGTATAAAAATCGATTCCATATTCTGCTTTATTGGTTATTTTAGCCACATTAATGTCTAACAAGAACTAGATCAATATTTACCAGTGGCCATATCATCAAATCTATGCCAGACATCCCAAAAATATTAATAAAAAAAGTACTCAGCCTGGTTAACATATGAACCGTGCATGATTGCTTGAACTCTTTATGTAATTATTGAAGGCCATGTTTGATTGGACCCCAAACTCAAAAATAGAGTTAGAATTCTAGGTTTTATTTTAATTTTATTAGGAAAATTGGGGTTTTAATTTTATGTGTCAATTTATTAGAATTAAATAATAATATATCATGATTCTTATAATTTTTAAAAATAGAATAACAAATTATAATTTTAATATTAATAATTATCTATTAATTAAAATTAAATAATATTATACTCATTTGATAAAATATTTTTAATTATTTGATCAGATAGAGATAGAGATGAATAATCATAGTTTTATTTTTAAATTTATTCCCATTAAAATGCTTTTATTAGTCAAATTTGTCTTTACCAAGGAATGCAAATTGTGCAATAAGCATGACAATGACCCCCAAAAAAAATACAACAATAATAATAACAAAGCGTCAAAGAATGGTGCATTCTCTACTCAAAGGAGCCAATTATTCGATTTAAAGCACATACAGGAGCCAAGGGGAAACAGATACGTTCCAACAACACAGCAATGGGTACTTATTCAGAACTGATGCACAAGGTTTTTTTTTTGGTAAGTAAAAAAAAAAAACTGATGCACAAGGTAGGAACTAAGAAAGTACAAAAATATTCCATTTGATCATAGACTTACCTTTTCTTATATAAATGTATCGGTATCGATAGTAGTCATGTTAATATCGAATAATTTATATTAATATTGGATATATTTGAAGAAAAAATTTGCTAAATATTATAAGTTGACAGAGTCTTATTGTAATGCTCGGTTCTGTTTGATTTAATTTGGTATTATTAGTTATTTTGGATTCATTTTTGGGTACATATTAAACATAATTGTGCCATGTGAATTTGAAAGAAATTCGAAGTAAGGAAGTAGATTGGCACCTGAAACATACTTGATGCGTGTTCATGCTCATTTTTCATACTGGGGCACGTTCGAGGAACATCTGAGGTGACGCTCGAGCGTGGATACCACAATAGGTGCGCTCAAGGCAGTGCTCATCTGTGCATGGGGTCAGGCACGGCACCCGACACGTGCCTGAGCGGCGCTTGTATGCCAATTCAGCTATATAATAAATAGCGCACACTAATTCGATCATTTCACGCAGGAAGAAAAGAAAAGAGACAAAAGGAGAAGAAGAAAGAAGAGGAATGTGGAGGAGAAAGGTTTTCTCATTTCTCCGATTTGTATATGTTTTAGGTTTTCGATATATTTTACCTGTATTGATTGATATTTGAGATTTTAATTGAGATTCGCAGGTTTTACCCATTGTTGGGAATTCAATTGGTCTCATATATTTGAAACTTTTGATCTTCGATTTAGATTATACTTTTGAGTATGAAACCATATTCAGACTTTCGTTAATATGATACTGCGGACTTTTTGATATTGATTTTTATAGGTTTTCGTATATGTTTTAATTTCATTCGTTCTATTTATGGAGTCTTTTGTTTACTATATATATTATATATTGATATTTAATGAACTTTCAACTAACATTTTTGTTATTTTTTATCCCTTCATATTAGTGAGATTCTGATACATTGAAGGAGTTTGGATACGAATTTGTAGAAGTTTTATTTATATTTTATAAGTATTAGTTTTGTATTTAGATTGTAATTGTATCAGTTATATTTTGAGCTATTGTAAGATGGGCAAATATTAGTATATGGTACTGTCAGGGGATCAGTTAGGTTATTTTGTTATCTGATAATGTATGTTGTTGATTTGTGTGGGATTGGTGGTTTGATTGTATTGTTGGTTTATCGCTTTTTCTTATGATATTTTAGAGCAAGTTATAATTATTTATTTATTCAAATGGGCTATCTGAAGGGATCATCTGAATAAATGACAATATTATTTTTTTTATTCCTATTATTATCAAAACTGTTGGATAGATAATCAGGTCATATCCGAATTTGAGATTAATTTTGGTTATTGTTTTATATTTTAAATTTAATTCTAAAAGTTATAATTATTCATAATTTTTATTAAAATCTATTTTGATCCGAAAACATGACACATATCGACCAAAATATCACAAACATAGCAAATTCTTCAACACTGAGAGGCAAATTGCTTGAATTATTAGACTTTATGTTGACCTTATAATACTTTTCTAATAATTTGTTCCTTTTTTTTCCCAACCAAACAAGTCAAGCTTGCCACCGTGCATGCACGATGCAGAAGTGGGTGGTAAACAAGGAACCTATAAAAGACACGATAATGAATGATGAGATCAAGAATCACTAACATAGGGCTCTACTGGTTTCTAATGAAAAAAAAATCAAAGGGTCTAGTCACGAGTATCTTTTTTTTTTATTTTTTTTATATAAAATAATGAATATAAAAATTCACAATGGATCATGTCTTTCAAATCATTCTTGCGATATTATATTAATATCAGATCATATTAGCCAATATTTTTATGTATACTACCAAGATAATTCAAGGTAAATTAAATTCAAAAACCTTCTAAACTACAACTTAAGTTGATATCAAGGAGGTTTGGCCTACTTGGAATAAAAGTTAGTACATAAACCTCAATTTGACCTATTTAGTAACCTTTATCAAATAAGAAAAAAATCATAAAAATACAATCATGGCATTTCACGCATAGTTATTACTAAGGATTTAGATATATATGTCAAGAAAAAAAAAATCTAGGGATAAAGAAAGCCAACTAAAAATGTATCACAAGGATATATAGAACAATTCCTTTTTAAATAAATAGTGATTTAGTACATGATATTCCCATATCTAGAATCCAGAGAAGGTTAGATATATATAACTTGATCTCCAAAATTACAGAAGGGTTGCTTGTGTATAATTGCTATGTTAAGGTTTATCCATAAAATCTAATACAGTTTTGTGCCCTACCTATCTTCTTATATAGAATAAGAAATTTTTCTAAAATAAGAAATTACAAGCTAGAGGAGGATAAGAAGTCCTCAATAAAAGAAAATTTGGCTAAATTCACTCATATGTGAAAGCCTTTTTTCATTGTTGTTCCATTAACCCCGACCAATTTCCCCTCTATGAACAAGCTTTCGCCAAACTATTGGCCCTAATTTCTTGAGCGAGCAACAAACTTCCAACTCCATGTGGTTTATTATCTCCCCCACATAACTGTTATAGTAGACTTACTTTTGAATAGTTTTTTGAAAAATTACTCATATAAGAGTTAGGATTCATTCACAAATAGAGGATCATAAACTCTAATAGTTTGTTTAGGAATTCATTTACCTAAGTATTAGGTCTGACTCACTAACAAGAGAACAATCATACTCTCAAAGAATCCGAAGCTTAGAACCTAAAATTTTTCTTCTCTCTTCTCCACTCAAACTCTATGACTTAGTCTACTTAAATAAGAAAACAAGGCAAGCAAAGGGACTTCTAGTGCAGCACAGCAATCAATGCTGGTTCTTTGGGAAATAAACACAGCCATGCCTAGGACATTTCCCCCCATCTCCTTGGGACATGTCCGTGCTGCCTTCGTTAGTAAATTTGCTTGTATTTATTGCATGCATTAAAGCTTTATTTGATGGGATCTTGAGTTGTGCTGTTTGGGTTGTTGGGAAGCCGGTCCGAACTGCATTATCTGCTGAGAAGTGTATCTGCACTGAGATTCTTCCACAGACAGCAACCATTTGCAAAAACTGAACTCACCAGCTTACCATTGTTATCAACCTTCTTTTTGCAGTCTGCAACTGATTTACAACTGCTGACTATCAGAAGCTTTTAAGTTGCTTGGCATCACAAACTTACTGCTGCTCTCCCAGAGGCACATTGCATCCAAGTTACACCAACTCGCATGTTCAAATTAGCACAAAGAATTCTGCAGATCAGAGAATCCTCCCACTTGGTCATCAGCTCATCCTGATTCATAGGCCCAGCTGGAACACGAGCACCACAAAGTTCCTGCTGATTCTAACTCATCATCTGTGTTTTGACACAAATTGAAACATGTCGCAGCCAATATAGAGGTTCCAATCAATGAATGGCTACCTCCTGAGAAGTCTCAAGTGCCTCTCATGTTTGTGAAAACTTAATAGTCAAACTTTTCTCAAGCAATTGCAATGTATATAGGTGTTTGGGTGCATATGGATTAATCTACCAAGTAAATGATTTCACACGAAAGGTGGTGCTGTCCTTCATCGACCCATGTTTGGCCCGCTTTTGGCATCGCTCCACCTAACCTTAGGCCACTCTGCATCTGATGCTATTTGTCTGGAACATTTAGTACAGCGCTCAATTATTATGCCCCTGATTCCTCAGTAACCTTCCCTCCACTTACGTCAATACAACAGTGCAACAATAGTTCACAAACTACACAAGACAACCACAACGTTACCAGAAATCCAAGGGAAAAGCACAGAGAACAACTGCTACTGCATCCATCTTTTACCTCTGGCAAACATGACGAATCATAACATCAGTGAAACTACTGAAATTTGGAAAACCATCTTTTAACACCACCTTCACAACACCACGATGAACAAACACATCACAGACCACTCTTTCATATAGACCTATTTTCACCATGAGTGATATGCAAAGTCCTCAGACCAATTCCAAATTCTTTTCCCCCACTCCCAGCACTTCCAAAGAGACAATAAAAAGATGCCGTTCCACTCCATTTAGCCCATTGGGAATCAAACTATTCCACAACAATAAATACTTCACAACCCGTAAGCAACTTAATCAAAAGCTGAAAATGTTAATCTTGAGCCTTCTCTGTAAAGCTTTCAATTGAGTCAAAAAGGCAAAAACTGCTAAAAGACAACTATCTAGCAACTATGACTTTTAACAAGTATCCCTCGTGTCCAAGACCCATCGTTTCTACATGTGCACAAACTATAAGGACATGCAGTAGTGTCAGCTGGGTACCAAGAAGTGACAAGCACACAGAAAAGAGATAAAAAAGAAGAGAAAGAGAAGACCAAATCTTTAATGTGGAAAACCCTTTGAATAAGAAAAAAACCACGAGATTTCAATTCACAAAAGAATTACACTATGTGAGTTTTCAATTACATAAACCATAGGCTACACAAGCCCTAAGAGTTGAAGAAGAAGAAGAACAGAGCCTTAAGAATACACACACTCAACTCTCTCTCTATTACACTTCACTCTTTTCTCACTCACTATTTTTGTCCTTGCACACACAATATATGTATACTGGCTAATGAAAGTGATGGTTATGCCAACGTGGAGGACACAAATACAGGTAGCCGCCTGGTAGCCTGCAACTCTGCAACAACTCTGCAGATTGTCGTGCCCAATAGAAATGACCCACCACTCTGTAAAGACTGTGTGCATATTTCCACATATCGCGCATACTTAGAGGATCTTCTGAGTTGGCCTCCACGTATACTTTCTGTCTTCAAGTCCTCGGGCCTTCAAAATATGCCTCCAGGCATTGCCCATGGATCTCAGGCTTCAACAGTAGAAGGTTCTCGAATATTACATAATGTCCGCATTCATTTTCAGAATCCACGCACCACTTGCTCACAAGTCCGCGGACAATACAAGCGCACAAGTCCATGGACCATATCCGGGCACAAATCCATGAAAAATTTCTGCACAAAGACGCAATGGTCAGAAGTAGTCTTTTGGTATCCTTATCTGACCATGACAGATTCAAACTTCTTATACTATTGTTTTGAAATTTGTTTTAATCCGTACAAGCTCTTCATCAAACGACAGACCAATCCTTCCTTTCCCTTAACCTCTAACCTCTTTGGTTATTCCATATAAATTTTTTCCTCAAGGTCACTATGGAGGAATGCTGTCCGAACATCTAGTTGCTCTATCTCCAAATCCAGAGCAGCTGCCAAGCCAAGCACGACACGGATGGAGGACATTTTTACCACGAGCGCAAAGATTTCATCAAAATCCACACATTTGCGCTGATTGAAACCTTTCACTATCAGCCGCGCCTTGTACCTCAGCTGCATAGTGTCATCGGACGTCTTTAATCGGAAGACCCATTTGTTCTTTAAAGTTTTCTTTCCCTTAGAAAGTTTAGCCAAATTAAAAGTATGATTCTCATGGAGAGAGCTCATTTCATCTTTCATGACTTTCAACCATTTCTCCATATTCTCGTCTTCCATACCCTCTTCAAATATTTCAAGCTCTTCAATATCAATGAGCAGAATATATTTACTAGGAGACAGACGGACGTCTTTCTCTCGAGGATCATTGCACGGGAACCTCCTCGGCCTGTTAAGGAGTGACATCATCATTCTGATCTTCATGAGGCACGTGACTGCCTCGTTATTCTCCTCGGCCACTCTTGGGCCATTATCCTCGAACTCATGAGGTATTTGATAGACAGCTTCAACATTTACCTTGTCCGCCGGGCCAGTGTCTGATAAAGCCTTCCTATTTTTTTCAATATTTTCAATGGTCTCCTCTTCAACAAAGATCACATCTCGAGATTGGATAAGCTTCTTCTCTGATGGATCATAAAATCTGTAACCTAGTTCGTCTTTCCTATAGCCCAGAAAGATGCACTGCATCGTTTTTTACTCCAATTTGCTCCATTCATCTTTCGGAATATGACTGTAGGCTTTGCATTCAAACACCCTTAGGTGATCATAAGAGGACTCCTTACCCGACCATATCTTCTTTGGCACCTCGCCCTTCAATGGCTTGTTGGGCGACCTATTGATGATATAGGCCGTGGTCTTTAATGCTTCTGCCCAAAATGAGTTGGACAGTTTCGCCTCAGAAAGTATAAACCTGACCCTTTCTTGGAGTGTGCAATTCATCCGCTTAGCCACTCCGTTCAGCTGCGGCATTTTTGGTGGTGTCCTCTAATATCTGATACCATGAGACCTACAGTAGACATCAAATGTGTGACGGATCGGATTATTTTTCTTAAATAACCTCTGTTAATAATAACATAAATTAATGCCTATAATTTAATATTATGGATTCTGCAAAACTTTTGGCAGAGTTTCCTCCACAATTAGACAAAAACCAAAAATACAACATATTTAGAATAAACTGGTACAAGCACACAACTACCCAAATTCAACATTTTTTTCCTACAACATAATACACAAGATCACAATTGTCATAACATCCATGACTCCAACACAGCACATTTAAACTACCACGTTAGATCTAAGAGATGCCACTAAATACCTATTACAAATCCATATATTCCTTTTTTTTTGGTAAGTAAAATTTTATTAATGAAAAGGAGAAAAATACAAATCAATATTTTATATCAAAATGTTTTGCCGACTTAGAACAAAAACACGGGGCAATCCCCGAGCCCGTGAATCATATCACGAAACCAAATTAAAAGGCAAAGGTAAATTACATTCACCTAAACCATCAATCAAACCGGTCAAATAGCATTGACTGGGATGTTGACACAAAATCCTCTTGAGTACAGGCAGCATCAAGTATGCAGCAGTCTATGACCGGCACAAGCAGCGTTACGGCAAGAGTACCAAAACCAACCGAAATGTTTCATACCGAGCATTCAGCCAAACCGGCAAAAGGGATCCATATCAGCAAATGCATAAAGCAGCTTCATTCCGAGAGAAAGCAGGTGCTCCAACCTTCCATCTTGATATCGGGCAAGATGCAAACTGGGCAACCACGACCACAAAACGGCCAAACAGCATCCGGTTTAATGTGAGAGGGAGCGCCAAAATGCAAAATCATCCGATTTAATTCTGGCAAACGACCATTCATACCGGGACAACCATTCCATCCCAACACCTTCACCCATCTGCCTACCAGCTGACAACCAATCTACCAAACCGACCGTACCAGTCAAATGAATACCATTCCGCCCATTCCGAGATCGTGGGGAAGGAGGAGCCAAAATGAGTTTCCAAAACAATCTAGCCGGTTATCCAAACCAGACAGACTTCCAATCATCCAATTCCCCAGCCTGTCACCCAATCCAGCAAACCGGGCACGGAAGAGGCAAACCGGCCGGTAAGCTTTTTTTTTTTTCCACCACCGGGCAATATGCCTGTCGGGCACAAACCCAAACCATCCAACCCATGGGACACAAAAGCCATTACTATTACCATTGGCCTTTATGTGAGGCCCTAGTCCTACAGAACACCCAATGCACCATCTCCTTTTCATTTACCAATCGAGGGTTGTAGTGAACTAATTGCCGAAAAAAATGTTTTTTGATAATGGATTTGCGCACCTTTAGGGATGAGTCCTGCAGCCTTGGACTAAGAATGTCTGCCCGTGGGGATGCCAGGCCTGGAAGAGCCTCATCCCGCTGCGCAGATTTGTCATCAGCTCGAAGGAGGCCTTTAATCCGTGCTGCAACATCACGAGCAAGAGGAGAGAAATTCTTTAACTTACTCTCCTGCAGATTTACAGGTACTCCATCACAAATAGAGTTGATGTTACGAGACAAATCCATATACAACCTGCGGAAGTATAAATAAATCCAACACAACGAAAACTAAGCTGTCCAACCATCAGTAATTTTATACAGTATACATCAATCTTTCCAAAAGAAGAATATGAATATACATACACATTTTTATTTAAACGTAAATTAAATTACAAGTTCTAAGTCTTCAGTATGGTCTTCTGAATCCAATACTTATTCCACTTCTGGCCACTACTCCAACCCGTCGGGTATATCAAACCTGTGCTAAATTGGAGATAATGAGAGGCAATGTAAGCTAAAAAGCCCAACAAGTATATCATAACCAAATGATTATCAATATAGACTAGGATAAATAAGAAAGGCGTAAGCATGAAGAAGATACATTTCCCAGGGATATGATTGGGTACACTTTGGTATACAGTTTTCTTTTTCTTTTTAGATTATAATTTACACATAATTAATTATTTTTGCGGACCATAGTCAATAGGCATTACTAACAAAAGGTGCGGGAGCACGAGAAATGGATCATAAACCCCCATAATCTAAGGTCATGTGATATATTCAATGTCTATTAACGTTCTACCATCATAGGCATCATTTGGCCAATCTAGGCCCGTCACCACGTGGCGTAGTGGTGTCACCCACTACCCATTCCCTCTCACGATCCAGAGACAATCATCGTCCTTCCATAGTAATTTTCTAAGGCTTGACAAAAGTATCACCCGCTTCAATAAGCGGCCAAAATACTTGGCCAAAGTAATCCTTGAGTCTCCACTATGATACTCATGTCATGTCCCAGAATATTACCCATCATAGTATAGTTCATGGTCCTAATTTCATTATTAATCTTTTCTTTGAGGGGAAGTCCACCATGTCCATTTTGATTTACATTTTCTCCACTCAGGAGAGTCACGTTTCCATATCACATTTCACAGATCACAATGTGGGCTTCCCACTGATCACGCATACGATTATTATGTTCCATTTGAATAGTTCATTTTCAATAACTCTAATTGGGAGATCGATTCATTCACATATTCAATTGAGGGTTTCCCCCTCCACATATTTTAAACAGTCTTAATCTTTCATTCGGATCGAAAGCCTTTCACGATTCAATTTGTATATAAGATTATAGTAATGTAGGAAATTCTTATTATGGAGAGTCCCATTCAACTTTTGGGGCTTCCGATTAACGATTATCTTCCCCGTTAATTTTGACATGGGTGAACATGGGTGAACAGTGCATGTGAACAGTACACATATGCACAAATCGGTTAATTTTTCAAGATTTCGGACATCTAACGGGTAATTTATCAAATCCAAGGCATTGGTAACTACAATCCCACGTTAATTGATACATTAAATCCGAAATTGAAGCTCAAACAGTGTCCGGGCGCTAGTTAAGGGTGGTATCGCGAATGAATTTCCTTACATAACCACAATTTCGGATACCCAACAAATAATTTAACTTATCCAAGTCATGCATAATCATATTCTAGTCCCTAATAACTCAAAAACCCCAAAAATCAAAACTCAAAACCACTCGGGCACGGGGTTAGGGTTTCACGAATGGAAATTCACATAATTCCACCAAATAGGATACACAATTGACAAATTAACTTACCTAGGGTGTGGGTAATGGTATTATAGTCTCAATTTAAGCAAAAGACCCAAAAATCAAGGGCCGGAATCCACTGAATCGCGCATGAACAGTACACATTCGTGGGTGAGGGTTTCGGACGTGCAAAACGGTATGAAAACAATGAATTGGACGATGAATTTTACACATATGAATAATTAGACTATGGGCATCACAATTATATGCATGGGGTCGGGTATCGGGACAAAAATACCATAATGAGATGAAACAAAAATCAATGAAAGCGGAAGAAAAAGGTATGGATGTACTTGCCTCGATGTGCTCTACAATTTCTCCAACTAGCTCGAAACCAGAATTCGTTTCGAAGGCCTCCGTTTGGATGCTTCTCTCTCTTCTCCCTCCTCTCTCTCTCTCTGTTCCCCGAACGTTGCTCCCCCTTTCCCCAAAACGCATCCCGAACGGATGAAAACAGAACCAAACGCGGCTTCTACGCGCATTAGCACACGAGCGCGCAGAGCGCGACGAGGGTAGCGTTACTACCCGGGTCGCGCTCGATCCCACAAAGAGCGCACGACGAGCGCAGCTAATCGGGATTCTGCATTCACTGTGGGCTCAAGCCCACGAAGGGCGTGGGTCAAACCTGCAACAAGCTTACTTTGAGTTTTTGTCGTTCAAGACCTGTTTTGACCATTCTAATCCAATCTTTCAAATCCTTAGACCATACTTTTAATTATATAACCTTAATAAGTCATGATTATCATAATTTAAAACCTAAAATCTTATTTATGAATTGACATTTCACGGCTTACAATTTTCGTTCCCGATTTACCAATTTTGATTCTTTGAGCTTTTCAATCCGGTTCCTCTCCTACCTTTTTGGTCACAATTCACCTAATTTAACTTAATTACCTCCTAATTATTATATTCTTAACTTGAAACCTCACAAAAGGCCCCAATATACTCTCCCCCATTATAACTGCGGACATACTTCAATTTCTTCCCCGTCTAACGCTCCACCAGAGTATAAAATTACTCAAATATACCGAGGACTTGATCATTGGTCTTCAGGGGATAGATCCACAGCTTCCTGAAACAATTATCAATGAAGGAAACGAAGTACTGGGCTCCACCAAATGACTTCTCCTTAAATAGTCCACACATATCAGTGTGAACCACGTCAAGCAGCTCCATTTTTACAGAAGATGTGTCGACTTAGAATGAGACTCTTCTTTACTTTTTAGCCATGCAGTGAGTACATGTTCTCAGACCATCTGCCTTTACTTCTAGAATAAAACCTTTCTTGATCAAGTGACATATTCCCTTGTCACTTATGTGGTCAAGCCTGCGGTGCCACAGGTTCGAGGTCCTCTCACTGCTTGTAGCATTCACTTCCCCGGACACAGTACGCGCCTTCATTACGTACAGGCCAGTAATCTTCTGACCACGGGCAACAACCAGAGATCTTCTGGTGTGCTTCCATTCTCCTTCACAGAAGGTGTTACAATAACCTTCGTCATCCAACTTGCCAGCTGATATTATATTCATCCGAATATCAGAGACATGCAATCTTTCTTTCAACAACAATCTCATCCCATTATTTGGTGACCAATAACATGTCACCTCAGCCAACAGATGAAGACGTTCCTTCATTACTCATCCTTATTACTCCAAAGTTTTTTAGAATATAAGAGACGAGCAATCCCCTTCTGGATGTCACATAGAGAGAGGCACCGGTGTTAACCACCCAGTCGGACTCATGA
>JAOVVI020008471.1:0-14168 GCA_028571085.2 Nepenthes alata
TTTCCAGTTAATGGGCCCGCCTTCTCCGCCAGACTGTTGACCGCTCTTGTTGGGCCTCCGTTGACTTTTGTTTTGGGTCGGCCCATTATTGGTGTACCCATCAGAACCTACAAATCAAATATTACTAAACAATCTAAAATAATATAAATTTAAATCACATGGCTCAAATGTCACATCCTAAGGTTGCTCCAAATATTGATTGCTATCTTACTTCAAATCATAGATAAGCAAAAACATTTTAAGTAATATTAGAATATCAAATTTATAAATTCAACCAAAAATACTGTTTAAACCACTATAATATCATCCTTATAGTCCTTGACTTGACAAATATAAATTGAAATATACGATAATTTTCAAACACATCAAATACAAATCCAAATGTGAATTATAACGAAAGAAAATATTTAAGCCTCCTCCGTTCGATTCAACAAATAAACTCGAGTCCGCTAATTTAGAAGGTTAGCAAAATAAAGAAAGAGTAAGCCAATTATTAAGTAATCTATTTATAATTTTTATTTAAATATATATATTAACAAAATATGTTGAAATTATATCTTGATAAAAAATCTAATATGATAACATCATTTTTAAATAATTCATGCACAGGCTGTATACTAATAATCCAATTATGTCCATATTTGTATAATATTATAAATTATGCCAAAAATATGTAAATATATAAAATATGTTCAAATTATACTGATATATAAAAGGGCTAATAATTGATAATTACTTCTACATAAATAAAGGGAGAATATTAAAATTTAGGTTATAATTACTTCTACATAAACAAAGGCTATAGTTACTTTTTCAAATTTTATGTAAAATTTTTCTTTATAGTTCTTCAAATATGTGATATACAATAAATCTATAAACATTCATAAGTAGTAAGATAGAAATTAAAGACATGCACCAACTTTAATACATAATTTATAAGATTACAATTACTGTTTTGTAGAGAATACAAAAAATTAGAATAATTCAATTAATTTTTCTTAATATAAACATGCAGAGATAATTATGTGGCAACTTAAGGCATACAAAAATATATAATTGAAACTTGAAAACTTGTAGGAATATATGTATAGAAGTTAAAAATATATAAGAATAATATTACAGAAATTCAATACTTAAAATATGATTTATATGGATTTAAATCATATACTTTATAAAATTCATGAAATGAGAGCAAGATTCTGAGTATGTGAGGTTTATAACAAATTAATTATAAAACTAATACATAAATGAGCATTTAAAATAAAAAATACTCAAAAATCATAGAAAAATTCAGCAACAAGAGAATTAAGGGTTTATATTAACTTATCTTTACTTGATTCTAGTAAAAAGATTTTTGATTTCACTTCAAATCCTCATTTTCCTTTTTTTCTCTCTCTTTTTCTCTTGTTTGAAAACTAAGTTTAAAATGACATAAAATCGTCCAATTGGCCTATTTATGTACAAGCAACTTTTAGGCACACAATAGGCATCAACATTTTATTTAAAATACGCACGTGAGTTGATCAAGTATATATTAGATATAAATATTCTATAAAAAATACACATTAATACCCAAGAAGTGTCCGTTAGCCATACATTTATTCTCCAAAATACATAAGAGCATGAGGCAAGCCCAGGTTAAGCGTAATTAAACCTAACTTATTCATTTTTAAAACTTTATTTTTTATCTAAAATTTTAATTTGCTAAAAAATTTATCAGTTTCACTAAATTAATTATAATTAAAAGAATATTTTGGAATACATATATTACAAGTTCTCCTGCTAATTCAACAGTCGACTTTAATTCAAATAGTGATGATAATCGAGAATAAGCACACAAAATCAAACTTTACTACTCCATCCTCTTCTCTATCTACTGAAGATTTTGTGGCTATTATCAAGCAAGTTTTCTCCCTAATAAGTTCTATCTTTATATCTGCCTTATCTAGCTAACCCATTTTGGATTATTAATTTTATATGTTGCAATTACATAACCATTGTCCAAAACTAGTTCACTAACAAAGGTGATCCATTCAATCCTCCCAAAACCCATAACTCTAATGGATCTTATATGTATGTTAGCCATATTAGCTCTATTTCTATTCATTCCATCTACATTTCAAATGCTTATATCATACCTTCATTATTATACTTACTACTCTCTGTTGGACAACTATATGATCTCAATTTTAAAATGTCACTTTTTTTTCTTATGGTTATACTATACAGGATCACAGATAGGATAATTGGTTGGGATATGCTATAAAGTAGACGTTTATTTGAACTTAGTATACTTCATATTCCATCTATTCAAGAACCATTATTGTATACTTCGGACCAGTTAAATCTAGTCCCTTATGGCATTCTCGTCTTGGTCATGCATCGAATTCTAATGTTCAATTGTTAGCTTTTATGGGGAATTTAGAAACTCTTAGTGGTAAATTTTTTGATTGTATGACTTGTCAATTTTGATAAATACAAATCTTTACCTTTTAATGCTAGTGAATATATTTATTGTGCTTCATTTGATCTTATTCATTTTGATATTTGAGGTCAAATACCCATACCTACTAAGGGGAGATCAAACTATTTTATTGGTTTTCTTAAAAGCTTCTCTCGTTACATATAGATATACCATTTATACCATAGATCTAACTTGATAGCCATATATTAAGAATTTTATAAGATGATATATACTCAATTTTCATAATGCATTAAAATCCTTAGATCATATAATGTTAAAAAATATTATGAGTCCTCCTTCTTAGATGCCCTGAAATCCTAGGGCACCATCCACTAAAAGTTTTGCCCAAACACCTCCTAATAAAATAGTCATGTTGAATGCGAATTTTGTTATATTCTTAACACAATCTGATATTTTCTTATCTCAATTTTTCTACCAGAAAACTTTTAGGGTGAAGATATTTTTATTGTCACTTATACCATTGATCATCTTCCATCCTTGATTATTTAGAATCAAATACTTTATGAGCATATCTTTGGTACACCATTTCACTAAAATCTTCTCAATGTCTTCTGCTATGCTTACTTTATCCTACTTCCATCACATGAATAAAATAAATTAGTTACTCATGCTTATCTATATTGCTTTCTTGGGTATAACATTGAACGCAAAAGATTTCAATATTATGACTCTCTAATGTTCTATGTATCTCCCTTCATGTTATCTTTAGGGAGTATAAAATGTTTACCGACTTATCTTCTCACTCTAAAATTTTTATAGATTCATTACCAGATCTATTTCATATTCCTATTCCTCGTACCTGTATCTTTGACATTTCTAGACTAGCTCCTCCAGATGATCTCCCTACACTTGTTCAGGATGCAATGTCCACTAACTCTTCCCTCTGTTGATTTTTCTATTCGTCGTTCCACCCTAGAACATGCGCTTTCTTCTTGTTTAGGTATTTTTTTTATTTTATGGCATTTGCTATATTATATGAACGAGCTACCTATCAAAAAGCTAAATTTTATCTTTCTTAGTAACAAGTAATGACTGATAAACTTATTGCTTTTGAAAAGAACTACACGAGATTTGATTAACCTGCCTTTCAAAAAATCAATAATTTAAAAGCAAGTAGATTTATGAGATCAAAAATAAGTTGATGGCTCAATAGAATGTTATAAAACTTATTTTGTTGCTTGTGATTTTATTCAGAAGTACAAAATTGACTATAAAGAGGTTTTAGTAATTGTGGCTCATCTCACGTCTGCTCATTCTTTTTATTGTTGTCACAATCATTTGTCAATGGGAACTTTTTCAAAGGAATGTCAAGAATGCCTTCCTTCATGGAGGCATGATCGTGGAAGTTTACATTCAGCTCCCACATGGGTATATGCACCCTCCAAGCAAAGTCCGCCGTCTTTATCAAGTGCTATATAGCTTTATACAAGCTCTTAGAGTTTGGTTGGCTAAGTTTTATTTTACTATAGCCAAACAGAGTTTCACATCCAATTCTCATCACTCAACTATTTTTACCTGCACAACAACATCTTGCACTATTCTTATTTTACTATACGTCAATGATATGACTATTATTAGAGATGATCAAGTTAGGATCTAATCAGTTAAAATTTTTCTATATCAATAGTTTGAGAATAAAGATTTTAAAAATCTCAATTACTTAGCACTTGAAGTAACCTCATATTCTAATAGGTATTATTTTTCTTAAACAATGTATACTTTGGATCAACTCTCTCATGTTGTTATAACATATAACAAGACTCCTCCAACTCTATTAGAACCAAATGTTTAACTTACTCCATCTAATAACTCTCATTTTTCATATGTAACCATTATTGGCAACGAGTCGGTAGATTTATTTATTTTATTGTTAATTGTCCTAATATTACTTACACCATTCATCTCATTAGCCAATTTATGGCAATATCATTATGTACTCTCTACGCTACTATGCTCCATATCTTTCAATATATTAATGTAAGGTATAAATTTTTAATTATCTTAATTATGATTAATTAAACTAATATAATTAAAATTAAGATTAAAGGATGTAGAAAATTGGATCAAAAGAGTCAAAATTGGACCCAGGTAGTTCGTGTTTGTTGTAGGCTTGGCGAGCTCCAGAGGGAGGCTAAGCCCCACTAGAGCCCCGATTCTAGATTCGCTTGGCACCCAGATCTTGCTCGATCTAGGCTCAAGCATTGATTCCAATGGCTGTTGGCGTAGCTTGGTGCCCAGGTCTTGCTCGAGACACACTCAATCCTGAATTCTAGTGAGTTGTTGTGCTTGGATAGCGCTCGATGGAAGCTCAAGCATAAAAAACAGAATCACGACGTTCGACCCGTGCTTGAGCTCCGGTCTTTTGTATAAGTTGTCCGAGAATCGACTTCACTGCATTTGAAGCGGTGGAGGAGAGAGAGAATGAAAAATAGTAAGAGAAGGGCCTATAGAGAAGGGATAAGAGAGAGAAAAGGAGAAAAGGCTCTGAAAAGTTGAATTCAGAACATTTGGTCCAAGAATTTCGATATATGAGGCAAAGGCAAGTGCATTTGTAACTCCCCTTTCCCCTTGTTTTTTTATTATTCTATTACTCATCCAAACTAAGATTTTAAAATAAAAATATAAAAAAATATATATTTGTTAGTTTCCGTGATTCTATAAAAAAATTTAAAATAACTCATATTTAATTTTTTATATCATAATTATATGTATTATTTTAGAATTCTCTTTATGATTAGATGTATAAAAATAATTTCTACATATTTATACTTCATAATTATTAATTTTAAATTATTATATATTATATGTATATGTTAAAAATATAATATATATTTAATTATATACTATAAATTTATTAAATTTGTATTGAACTTTCTAAATTTTTTTCTACCTATTTCAATGTTAAATTTTATATTATAGATTTATTATGATGATAAAATACATAGAATACTATTGTTAAGAATATTTTTATGGTTGCCATATTTCATGACCATATTTAATCCTGTGTCAATGTTAGATTGTGTATCATCAAAAAGTTGTATCAACGTATTTTTGTAATTGTCCGTTCCCAGATTCCAGGAGCATTGCGCTTGCCGTGCGCACACCAACGACTCGAGCCCCGATTCCAGTGCCCCAGCACCTGCCGTGCGCTCGTCGGGTGCTCGAGTGTAAATTTCAGTACCTACCCGCTTGAAGCTCGTCGTCCTCTCGCTCGAGCTTCCATAGGTTTTTCTCTTGAAACCTTTAGTGCGCTCGCCACGTGCTTGAGCTACGCTCAAGCGCTGTGGAAACAGGTATTTTTTAAATACGTTTTTTGAGCTCTCTATAAATATGCTCCTAATCTCTTTTTGAGAGAAACTCTTCTTTTACTCTATTTACTCCATTATTCTTACTCCAATTGAGAAAACTGATCTTTCATCATTATACTTCATCTTCTAACAAGTTTTCTCATCGCCTTCTCGTTTCTGATTCTACACTTCTACCATTTTATCTTCATTGGCAACGTGGCTATTGTTTGCTACTTCAAGTGGTCTGAGAGAGAAGATTGATGTGAAAATTAAAAAGCGTTTGGTTCATTTATCGTCGGTAAATCTAAGGAGTTTTTTGGTAGGAATCACAATATAGAAATAAGTCGGCTAGGTTAATGCTTCTGTACCACCTGTTTTGTAAGTTGATTTTTATAATACATATCTTCTCTGGTCGTTAAAACCCGAAGAATTTTTCTTGACTACCGTGGGTATCGAGTTTTTTCTTCATTACCAAAAAATTATATCTTTTTATTATTACTTATTGTTGCATATTTTTTATGCATATGATTGTTCTTGGTATCTAGATATAAATATTATTTATATATATTACATATTTAATTTTATATTGCTTCCGCTAATCTTATACGGGGTTAAAATTTTATTGTGTAATTTGGGACGAAATATCCTTTTCAAGTATGAACAAGATAAAGAAAGAAAATTTTGTAATTATGTTAAGAAAAATACAAACTGTTCTCCGAATGTGAGAGCTACGAATTCAGAAGCAAAGTACACAAAATTTTCTAAGTAAAGAAAGTAAGAAATCAAATAAAGGATTGATTAATAGATAGTATATTCTGATATATTTTAATATATTATAGTAAAAGATAGTTGTCTAATTTAGTATTGTAATGCAATTTCAGGTTCGGTCTATGGGGAGACAATATATAGATAGCCTACCTCCGGGTCATGAATAGGAGTGTAAAACCTTTCGATTGTGTAGGAACGAATATAATTTGAATTTTGATCGATCACTCATTTAGCTAGTAAGGCCTATTGGCCATATCCTTAAAGAAAAGTAAATTTTTAGCATATTTTGATAGATAATAATAAAGAAGAATAAGAAGATTGTCATGATAAAGAAATAATAAGAAAAGAACAAGATAAAAAATTAGAATGAGAATTGTATAAGTATTATGATAATATTTTAAATTATTATATTTTATGATGATATCTATTACTACTATTATATTTTAAGTAAAAAGATTGTATGACCTTTGCTATATATTATGCTTCGTTGAGTATTAAACTCATTCTTTTACTTTTTTTAACCCTTCAGATGAGTTGCACGAGCCATTATTAGTCAATCATGATTGAATGATCAGGTAGACTTGAAGGGTCTAAATTATTATGATTTTGGATGATTTATTTTGTTTAACACTTTTGGTCAATATTTTTTATATGTGATGTTGTATTTTAGTTTAAATTCAGTTTTGAATAATGGATGTAAAGTAAATAGGTGGTAGTTGATATTTAGAATGTTGAGTTGTTGTATTATTGTGTCATGTATTGGTTATTGTGTCATGATGGTGTTGGATAGATTTTCATGTGTGAGATTATCATTATGGTGATTTAAACTGAATTTATATTCAGCTGGTAT
Source organism: Nepenthes alata (assembly GCA_028571085.2). Lineage (NCBI taxonomy): Eukaryota > Viridiplantae > Streptophyta > Magnoliopsida > Caryophyllales > Nepenthaceae > Nepenthes > Nepenthes alata. The sequence goes on from JAOVVI020008471.1 coordinate 7,391, forward strand.
ATGATGTGATATGGCTGATTGCTGTTAAAATTTTTTAGCTTCGTTGATGTATAAGTCATGAATGTATTTGCTTTTGCAGGTTATTGATATTGAATGTTGTTTTAGTATTTGCATGTATCTTTTCTTACTTAAAGTCTGACGTCATATTATTTGGGCCGATTTCAGAGTCACTGATGTTATGGCATATATTGGGCCATATGTATACTTTTATTCATTTATATTGAGGTGGGTTGAGGTATTTCACGTCCAATAATTTTTATTTAGTTTATAAATTAATTATTTATGGTTGAAGAAAATGATGGGTATGAGATACGGTCCATCACAAGTGGTATCAGAGAAATTATAAGGAGGTGCCTTATGGTTTAAATTTGATTGATGTTGATTTAAGGTATAAATTAATCAATATTGATTTGAGGTATAAGTTTGATTGATTTTGGTTTAGGGTCCAAATTTGATGGAATTTAATTTGAGGTCTAAGTTGATTGATTTTGATTTGAAGTTTAGGTTTGATTTATTTTGGGTTTAGGTCTTGAGTCGATCAATTTGCTGATGGATAATGATCTAATCCGATTATTAATATTTTGACGATAAGATTAATAGATGACAGGACGTGGAAGCCATGGTGGACTAAGTGTTCGCTCGGATCAAGAGAAAGGGGTGCTTGAATAGCACGGTAAGATGATCGATAGGGTGGAATCAATTACTCGAGATTAGAATAAATTGGAGCCAATTTGGCACCAGCAAATCCAGGAATATCGATTTATGATCGATCTATTAATGATCAAGTGCTTAAATTTTTTGGGAAACACGAATCCTGTAATGGCTTAAATATGGATCCAAAAAATTAAAATGATATTTACGGTGATCCGATGTCTGAAAGAAAATAAGGTAATGCTTGCCTCATAAATGTTAGAAAGTGAAATCGACCATTGGTGGTTGATGAGAAAAAGAGACATGGGTTTAGAGGATAAAGAGATATCGTGGAATACGTTTGCGGATATTTTTATGGATAAATATTTTTTGACATGTTTTTTAGGGCAAAAGGAGGATGAGTTTGCTCGTTTACGGCAAGGAAATTTGTTAGTGGCAGAGTATGATGCTAAGTTCTCAAAGTTTTCTTGCCGTGTCCCACTTTTGGTGTATGATGAAGAAAGGAAGGCAAGAAAATTTTTACAATGATTAAAAGGTGAGATCCAAAGGTGGTTGATCACTCTGAAATTGAGGACTCATGAAGATATGCTTGATCGAGCTAATCTATGTGAAAAAGAGCTTGAATTGGAAAGATTTTCCAACCATGATGGTCAAAATTCTAGCCAAAATTCAGGATTAGAAATGTCCAGCAAAAAGCTAAGGCTGGTGGAAAACGGAAAGGAAAGAGCAAAAATTCAAGGTATGCTAGGCCAATAATTAGCAACGCCCGTATGCTAGCGTTGTGGGAAATTGCATAAAGGGAGGCTGTGTTATAAAATTTTGGGAGCCTGTTTTAATTGTGGATAGTTCAACCATATGATCGAGGATTGTTCTTATTCTATGGGTCGGATAGCGAAGAAGTCCAGTGCCTTGAATCAAGGTTTTGCGGGGACGACATGAGGTGCAGAAGTGTCATTTACCATGGGAAAAGGTAAGATTTTTAAATTTTGATATTTGAGTACATGTATTATTTTAGATTTAGAATCTATATTTTCATTCGTATTTTCAAAATTTATTCTTTTATTCGAGGATCATAAACTATGTATTTGTTGTATCAATGTCCTTGATATTTTCTTGGGTTGTTAATATGATTGGTTTGGATGATTTAATTTCATTTGATGTGCCAAACTTTGATATAATATTAGGGGGTGATTTGGTTGGTGAACCATCATGATAGTATGGATTGTATCGGAAGGGTATTATATTTTGCATTTGGGTTGTAAAATATTGAGTATGAGGTAAAGTTGATCGAGAGGTGACGAAATTGATATCGTTTTATCTGCAAGTCATTTAATGAAGATGTGTGCTAAATTTATTTAGCAAATGTGACCACATTTGAGAGTCATTCTATGGTCATTAAGGACTTTTTGACTGTGTAAGAATTTGAGGTATTTCTTGGATAAAAAGATTAGCCTGACTTATCTTTTGATTAGTAAATTGAGGTTACTATCGAGGCTGTGTCGAGATTGACACCGATTATGAGAATCTTGCATAAAATTGATGAGGTATCGGTTGAGTGCTTGCCGTAGAATACTTTAGTGGCTTTGGGGTGAGTAAGATGAATTGATAAGGTTATGTATGGATTATTGAAAGTTTAATTCGTTTGATAAATGAATTGTTTGATAATAAGTATTGGAAGTTAATAGGTGATTTGTCTAATCCGTTGCAAGGGTTTGACATTTTCTAAGATTGAATTGTATCTAGAGTGCTATCAACCAAGAATGAATTGGAAGAATGTGCTTGAGTTAGCTTTCAAGATAAAGTATGGCAGTTTTGAACTTCGGTGACACCTTCTGGGTTAGCAACTTGTTAGTGTCTTTCATGGAACTTTGGAACCGGATCTTTTGGCTATACTTGGGTCGATTTTGTGATGGCTTCATTGATAATATTTTGATTTGTTTGAGGAATTATGAGGGATATGAGGTCTAATTGAGGGCTGCGTCGTAGATTGTGAAGTGTCCTGTTTGCCCATTGGAGGAGATGTGAGTTGACGAATTGTTGGTAATGTCGGCTTGGTTAATCCCTAAAGGATCAAGTGAATGTGTAGTAGGTTATGATGCTTTCGAGGAAGACTTGGGGTTGTGTTGTGATGCAGTGTATCCGGGTGGTCACCTATGGTTTAAGATGTTTGAAAGTAGATGATCAAAATTACTCCACTCATAGTTTGAAAGTTAGCAGTTGAGATCTTCACTTTAAGGATTTAGAGGTGTTATTTATATGAAGAGTGTTGCGGTTCCATTTAATCATCAAGGCTTGAGGAAAATTCTTTTGTAAAAGGAGTTGATCACGCGGCAGTGTAAGTGGGTAGATTTTTAATTAGAATAGTGCAGTAGAAGTGGGTGGGCCCATAGCCCATAGATTCAGAATCTGATTGTTGTCTTATATTAAAGTTTTGATTTAGATTTTAGATAGAAAGAGTTAGTTATTGAGAATCAGAATAATTCAATTGGTTAAATTTCTCTAAGAAATTTAATCGAGAAAGTGCCTTGAGAATGTATAGAAGAAATTTGGAAGGATTATCCATGATTGTTAAATTTTAAGGTTCATAAAATTTTGAGGACAGAATTTTAGTAAGGAGGGGAGGATTGTAAGGTCCAAAATTTTAAATTATATTAATCATAATTAATTAAACTAATATAATTAAAATTGAGATCAAAGAACGTAAAAATTGGGTCAAAAGAATCAAATTAGACCCAAGTGGTTCGTGTTTGTTGCATGCTTGACAAGTGCCCGAGAGAGGCTCAAGTGCCATTGAATCCTTGATTGCAAATTTGCTTGGAGCCCGGGTCTCTCTCGATCCACACTTGAGCGCCGATTCCAGTGGTTGTTGCGTAGCTTGGCACCCAAGTCTCGCTCGAGACATACTCGACCCTGAATTCTAGTCAGTTGTTGCACTTAGATAGCGCTCGATGGGAGGTTGAGCGCTGAAAACAAACCACAGCACTTGACCAGCGCTCAAGTACCGATCTTTAATATGAGTTGGCCGAGAATCAACTCCACTGCATTCGAAGCTGTGGAGGAGAGAGAGAGCAAAAAATAGAGAGAGGAGGGCCCAGAGAGAAGGGAGAAGAGAGAGATAGGAGAGAAAGCTCTAGGAAGTTGAATTGGGAATATTTGGACAAACATTTTTGACATATTAGACGAAGGTAAGTGCATTTATAACTCTCTCTTTCATTTGTTGATTTTTATTTTTGTTCTTTTTGAATATTTTTATTCTAATACTTGTCGAAATTAAGATTTTGAAACAAAAATATGAAAAAATGTATATTTATTAGTTCTCCGTGATTTTGTAAAGATATTTAAAAAAATATTTAATTTTCTGTATTATGATTATGTGTATTATTTTAAAATTCTCTTTATATTTAGATGTATAAAAATAATCTTTACATGTTTGTACTTCTTAGTTATTATTTTAAATTATTGTATGTTATCTGTATTTGTTAAAAATATATTATGTAATTATATACTGTGGATTTATTGAATTTATATTGGACATTCTAAATTTTATTCTACATGTTTTAATGTTAAATTCCACGTTATAGATTTATTATGACGATAAAATATATATGATAGTATGGAGAAGAAAAAGAAAAAAAAATCTGCAATTACGTTAAGAAAAATGTAAAGTGTTTTCCAATGGGTGAGAACTATGAATTTAGAAGCAAAGTCTAAAAATTTTTCTAAGTAAAGAAAGTAAAAAATTGGACCAATGATTGATCAACAGATAATATATTATATAGAAAGATCATTATTTGTTTTAATATCGTAATACGGTTTTAGTCCTCGTCTATAGGGAGATAATATTTAGATGGCCCACCTCCGGGTCTTGAATAGGAGCGCAAAGACTTTTGATTGTATAAAAACGAACACAATTTGGACTTTAATCGATCACTTTTTAGTTAGTAAGGTCTATTAACCCTGATCCTTAAAAAAAACTAAGTTTTCAGTATGCCTTGATAGATAATAATAAAGAAGAACAAGAAGCATGTTATGATAACGAAATAATAAGAAAAAAATAAGATAAGAAAACAAATAGAGAATTGCATAAGTATTTTGATCATATTTTAAATTATTGTATTCTATGATGATCTCTATTCCTACTGTTATATTTTAAGTAAAAAGATTGCATGACCCTTGCTATATATTGTGTTTTACTTAGTATTTGATTCATTCTCTTATTTTTTTTTCTAACCCTTCAGATGAGTTGTACGAACCCTTATCAGGCAATCAAGATTGAATGATCAGGTGGACATGAAGAGCCCAGATTATTATGATTTTGGATGATTTATTTTGTTTAACGTTTTCGGGTAGTATTTGCTGTATGTAGATGTTGTATTTTAGTTTAAATTCAGTTTCGGATGGTGGATGTAAAGTAAATAGATTGTGGCCGATATTTGAAAGGTTGAGTTGTTGTATTATGGTATATGGTATTGGTTTGCATTGTGATGGTCTTGGACATATTTTCATGGGTGAGATTACCGTTATGATGATTTAAATTAGATTTGCATTCAACGGGTATATGATGTGATATGGCTGGTTGATGTTAGAAATTTTTAGATTTGTTTATGTGTAAGTCATGGATGTATTTTCTTTCGTAAGTTGTTGATATAGAATGTTGTTTCAGTATTAACAGGTATCTTTTTTTGCTTAAAGTCCAATGTCGTATTATTTTGGTCGGTGTCGGAGCCACCGATGTTGCGGCGTGTATTTGGATCATATGTGTACTTTTGTTCATTTATATTGAGATGGGTTGAGGTATTTCACATCAAATGATTTTTATTCAGTTATTTGGTTAATTATTTATGATTTAAGATAATGACGGGATTGGGACGTGGTCCGTCACAGTTATCTACTCATCCCTCTTTCTAGCTAAGTGCTTTTTCTAATGCAGAATGGCAAAGTGATCTCATAGACCGGCAATCCATCATTGAGTTTTCTGAGAAATTTTAAATATAGAAATAACAAATATTGTAATGTTATGTTATATTATTTTTCCAAATGTATGATACTACAAAATCAAAATGCTCTATAAATATTACTTTTATTTTTATAATTATTATTTTTTATATGTGTTTGGCATCGACTACGCTGCATAAAAAGGCTTACCATCGATATAATAAAGATACTAATTTTCTAATCTATATTTATTTACATCAAACAAGTAATACTCAAACAGTAGGTTAGACTTCCCTCTTCATTGCTGTGTTTTCTTGCTCTGTTGTGCTAGTAAGCGGAAGTGAAACGAAGGTATTATAGTATGCGCCTTGCATGGCTTCTCTGTTAGTTCAATCCCTCTCTCGCCTTAAACAGAGACTGTTCTTCTTCACCTGAAAATGCCCATCTCCTGTAGTTCTTGTGGGTATTTAAACTAATGGCATTTGCATGTCAAAGAACTTAATAATCAAGCGTCGAGTCCAACCGGTGGGCGGTGGCCCGCGCTTGAGCGCTATCGAACGCACAGCGAGCAGGGCACATTCTGAATAATCCGCTCGAGCTCCTAGCGGGTGCACCGCGAGCGACGACGATATTGGAAAATCCGCTCGAGCGTCTCGCGAACTCAACTTGATCTTTCTCTATGCGGTGAGGACATGCACCTCCACCCGCCACATCAAGTGGGTATGAGCCCACACGGGAGTGACCCATAACCCAACAACCTTTCCCTCATGACTGCATGGGGCCATACACCGTCATCCCAGCGATAGCACAGCAAGTTTCAAGCTTCCCCTTTTGTAATGCCTTGGTTATCATATCTGATCCATTCTCCTCGGTCCTGACATTTTTTAACACCAACGAACCCGTGTCAATGACATTCCGCACCTATTGATACCTCACATCAATGTGCTTTGATTTGGCGTAAAAAAGACAAGTTTTTTCTAAGATGAATCGTACTTTGACTGTCGCAAAGGAACACATGTCTTTTCTTCTTGAGACCAAGTTTCCGAATGAATTTCTTCATCCATAGCATCTCCTTGCTAGCCTCCGTAATAGCAATGAATTCTGCTTCACTAGTGGAGAGATCAACACATCTCTGCAATCTCGATTGCCAGGAAACAGCTCCTCCTGCAAACATGACTAAATATCCCGAAGT
>JAOVVI020008473.1:0-14167 GCA_028571085.2 Nepenthes alata
ATAATTTTTGGTAACGAAGAAAAACTCAATAATCAGGGCTACCAAAAAACATCCTTCGGGTCTCAACGGTCAGGAAAAATATATATTATAAAAATCAACTTATAGATCGGGTGGTAACGATGCGTTAGTCTAGCCCACTTAATCCTGTCTTGTGATCTCTACCGAAGAGCTCTTTGGATTTGCCCACAGTAATGGAATCGGACGACTTTTGATTTTTATGTCAATCTTCCCTCTCGAACTACTTGAATTGCCTAACACCACTGGAACCGAGTATCTACGCCACTGACGTCGCCACGAAAGTTAACATGCAAGTAGAGGTGTAAATGAGAAAGCACAATATGAAGAGAAAATTTTATCAATGGAGCACAATTGTTGGTGTGAAGTTTTCTAAAAAATGGAGCACAAGTACGATAGGTTTTTCAAGAGAAAATGCTCCTAAAAAATCTGCCATAATCCTTAGAGTTCAAAACATAAGGCATATATATATATGGAGCCTAAATTGTTTAAAAAATAAAAGAGCCATTAGGAATAAAAAGGCCGCACCACTCGAGCACCGCTTGAGCGATTGGCGGGTGCAGGATAAGGTTCGGGTGATTTTGTGCCCTAGCGCTCGAGCGCTTGTTTCTAAAAAAATGTGCCTGGGTGGCGCTTCGGGAGCTCGATGAGCACCTGGTTTCTGGAAAATGCACCTGGGTGGCGCTTTGAGCGCTCATTGAGTGCTCGGTACTAGAAGGCGCGCCTTGATGGCACCTTGGGCACCTATTGAGCGCCACTCTCAAGAAGGTGCGGAACAAGCGACAGGAAGGCGTGAAAGCTAAGCACATGACGATGACGGCCTTCGGGTATGAAAATAATAAAGATCTTCCATACCGATATATTGTTACAGATACCGAACGTGCTGACAAGAGACCAAATAAATAACCCGACATGGTCACAAAATATACAAACAAAATACGACTAACAATAATCAAATATACCAAAAATTATATAATTATCAAAATCATGTTAAAATCATACTATTACATAAAGAACCAAGAATTGGTAATCATCTCACCAATATATGATGAATATTAAAGTTAGGGTTATTATTATTTTTACATCGTTAAAAGTCACATGCTATTATTTACAGCTCATAAATAGGCTAACTATATATTATTTTCTATAATCGATGTTAAACTTAATTTTTCTGATCCATAAATAGTAGGTTTGACATTTAATTTACTAATAATATATTAGTACGTGTCTAAATTTATTCCGTCAATTATTTATAATGATCATTACTTGGGTCAAACTGAAAACTTTACTTGAATACAAATATACCATTATTTTTCTCATGCCGAATAAAATATTCTCTTTTAACAAAGCTAATATAGAAATTTTCTCTATTTTTCTTTAAATATGTAATATGTAGAAACAATAAAATAAAATTATGGACATATAAAAATTTTATTATGTAATTTGAAGATATTTATAAACTATTACACAAAAATTACATGAAATCAATATAATTTATGTAATTTTTATCCTTTTTTATAAGTATAAAATCTGCAAAGATATTTATGTAAAAATTAAGAACATAAAGGAACATACATATAGATTTAAAGACATACAAGAATATTTATTTAGAAATTCAGTACATAAGCATGACTTGCATGAATTTAGATAAAATTTTAAAAAATAGAAGTATTGATGGGTACGTCAGTAATGGGCTAACCGAAGAAGGAGGAATGTCCCAGATCTACAACGGCCTATTTGCTTTTGGACTGTCAACACACATCGTTGACCGGACGAAAGGTTAAATGAGCCAGGAGAAGCCCAAGAGCCTGATGGACGACTTGCTCTTGAGACGGTCAATGCTTCTGTTGACTGATAGCAGGACCAATTAACCGCCTGAAGGCTAGGCCTCAAATGGGCCAAACTAACCGTCTTCGACCAGTATGGTGTTCTCCCCTGATTTTACGCTCTCCATCGAAGGCAATCTTTACTATAACAATCATCACCAGATTCAATGGGCATCCCAAAAGGAAGGTGCCCGATTTATTTCCCTGTCTACTGGAAACCCTAGTGATTATAGAACGTAGAAGGAAAACAATCAATCCAATGACCGTTATTGCCATAAAAACTCCACAACAAAAAAGGTAGCGATCCTAACAAAGCACGAGAATCAAACCTTCATGTACAAGGAAGGCCGCCTAGTACAGCAATTATAAAAGGCCATGGAGTTCTCACTCTAGGGCACGCTCTTATTCGCTAACAATAAGCTCACACGCTTTCAGAATACGAACGTTCTCTCTCTTAGCCACTTTGTTCCTAGTGAACACATTGTTTAGAGCTAACGCTCATTACGAGCCACCAAAGCCTTTCTAAACAAGAACACCCTTCCATGACAAACACTCTCTGCATTCACCTTGCACCATTTACTTTTACCTTTTTAATTCGAAGACTATTTATTGATTTGAGCGTCGGAGTATTTTCAGTGGGACAACCTTTCGCTGTCACTTGACTGCTTGTTCGTAGTTATAGTGTGTAGGATTCAGACTCAATGAACAAAGTCAGACTCAGACGATCAATTTGATCAGAATCTGTTTAAAATTTGGATCCAGAACGTATCATTGGCGCTATCTATGGGAAGTTTACAAAAAGCTAACAACTTTTCTCCACGATTTATCTCAGTTTCACCTTCCATCAGTCGGAATGGTGAACACTAAAGCGTAAGTTATCAGTCCCGCTAGCTAGTAACACGACCACACCTGATCGGGACCACTCTGCTGGTAACCTGGTAAATGGGGTGGTCAACAGAGTACCCGCTCAATATTTTCAAAACCTGGCAGAACAAATGAGCAATATGAATCAAACGCTTCAGATACTCTAGACCTGCTGAGAAAATACGAAGCAGGGTGCTCCACCTGTGGAAGTCCCCGCTACGACCCCCTGAGAGGAGACCAGAAGAAAAGAAAATCATCCAAGAAAGCCTGGAGGCTCAGCAACACTTAGACTCCGGAGGCCTCACATGCCTAGATCCGTTCAAGGCTTGAATGACGTTTGGGCAACAGGACTCCGGAGGAAAGTTTTGAATGAATGAATCCTCGTTACTCTCATGCAGAGACCGAGAACTAGGCTCAGGAGGGAGCCTCCAAGATCGTTAGATCCACTGGTAGTAGTAGCCGACCGACTACTCACCAAGCCAGGGAAAGGACGGAGTTGAGAACCTACCTCAACTCCAAAAGAACAGGCAACACTGCTAGCACAGATTTGAGGGTGGAGGATCTTGAAACGCGTACTCAAGGATGACGAACACACCATGGATCTGGACAGATCTCCCTTCACGGTAAAAATCTTGAACCGTCCCATGTCGGCCAAGTTTAAGATGCCAACGCTTGACTCTTATGAGGTAGTACTGATCTCATGGATCACCTCAATCATTTTCGCACCCACCAAAATTTACAAGGGTTGAAGGACGCAGCCTTGTGCCATTGCTTCCCTCTTACGCTGAAAGGAGACACCCGCATCTGATTCCATTGACTCCCGTCAAATTTGATCTGAAGCTTATGAGAGCTCACTGACCTCTTCTTGGCGCAATACGCCTTTAGTCACCGGGAAGAAAAGTAGCATTGGCATCTCTCCCATATCAAGCAGAAGTAGGAAGAGAATCGGTGAAAGTTCCTAGATCGCTTCGTGGCAGAGGCAAGAAGGATCCTCAGTCTCACAGAAGAGATGAAACTTGATAATTTTATCTCTACCTTAACGAATGGGGACTTCTTTAGGCACTTGGCGCATAAGAATCTGCAAACCTTTCGGGAGACAGAATCTATTACCAGGGCCTACACAGCAACCGAAGAGGCTAACGAGTTAAGCATCTCGAGTAGACCGAACAGCATCACTCTTTTTCGGTAGGAGGAAAGAGGAAGCACAACGGTGGCGATCACCCCCGTAGGAAGCAGTATAGGATCGGAGCACAAGAACGAAGGCGGTGGCGATCACCTCCAACGTCCTCATGCAAATCCGTGGGGAGAAGTTCCTTAAGTGGCCAAAACCACTTAAGAAAGCGGAGGGAAGAAATACAGCCAAGTATTGCGATTTTCATTGATCTCACGGACACTTCACAAAAGATTGCAAGACGCTTCAGTGGGAGATCGAGGAACTCATCCGGAGGGGCCACCTCACCAGGTTCGTCAGGAACCCTAGACAGAGCTTTAGCATCTCTGGCGGGGAGGAATTAGAGACTTCCCAGCCTCAGAATTGGGTCACGGTTGGAGTGGCCAATATAATCACGATCCGACCAGCCAAGACCCCAGAGGATCACAAGGAGTAGTAGACTGGACGGAAGAAGCAGCACACTGAAGACAACGTCATTAGCTTTAGTGATAATGACATGAAACATGTAATCTTTCTCCTGCAGATCCCCTTGTTGCATCCGCACTCGTTTCGAATGGTAGCGTCGACTAACAACTGAAGCGATTCTTCATTGATAATGAAAGTTCTCGTGATTTGCTTTACCTTGATGCGTTTTTTAAACTTGCCTTAAAAAAGAGTCAATTGAAACCTGCCGAAGGCCCACTCTATGGCCTTGACAACGAACCAATGGTTGTCCAAGGAGCAATCCAATTGGAGGTCACCCTGGGCACGTACTCAAGAGTAACGAGTCTCACACTCACCTTCTTGATTGTTGATCTGCCCTCCGTGTACAACGCCTTATTTGGCCACCCGTGCCTAACAGCATTCGAAGCTATCACGTCAATACCACACCTAAAGATAAAGTTTCCGACAACCTACGATTTAGGTGAAGTGATGGGTGACCAAGTCACTGGGCGGACATGTTACATATCCAAGATCACACCGAGTGGCACACCAAGATGGCAGGAGAACTTGACCATAGAGACGAAACAACTCTGCAGCAAGCGTAGTCTGGTGAGGCTATCAATCTAATCTTGCTAAGTCTGGAAGACCCGAAGTGGTGCGTGCAGATCGGAGGCTCACTCACTGAAAAATTACACGATGAGTTGATCGCGTTCTTATGACAAAACGTTGACGTCTTCGCGTGGACCCTCGCTGACATGCCTGAATTTTCGGTCGGAGTAATGGTCCATAAGTTGGGTCTCGAATCCAATTACAAGCCCATCAGGCAGAAGTGGTGAAACCACTCCGTAGAAAAACTGATCGCCATCCGAGAGCAGATAAAGAAGCTGCTAGATGCCGACTTCATCAGAGAAGTTTAATATTCGGATTGGATCTCCAACATCGTCCTGATAAAGAAAATTAACAGAAAATGGCGAATGTGTATCGATTTCACTGACGTTAACAAAGCCTGCCCAAAAAATAGTTCCATTTACCCAGGATCGACCTGTTGGAGGACTCGACCTCTGGACATAAGCTACTAAATTTTATGGATGCGTACTCAGATTACAACAAGATCCGGATGAGCTCAAAGGATAAGGAACATACCTCACTCATGACAAACCAAGGCACTTACTATTATAAGATGATGCCATTTGGTTTGAAAAATACGAGTGCCACTTATCAAAGGCTTATAAACAAGATGTTTGAGAAACAGATTGGTCGCAATATGAAGGTGTATGTCGACGATATGCTAGTCAAGAGTAAGACCACCAATGACTATATTCGGATGTGGCTGTGTCCTTTAAGGTATTCTGCACACATCAAATGAAGTTGAATCCTTCTAAGTGCGTCTTCGGAATATCCTTAAGGAAGTTCTTGAATTTCATCGTCTCTCAATGAGGGATCAAGGCAAACCCGGAGAAGATCAATGCCCTCATGGATATGACTCCGCTGCAAAGTGTCAAAAATATCTAGAGGCTAATCGAATGACTGGCAGCCTTGTCCCGCTTCTTAGCCAAGTCAGAGAACAAGTACCAATCTTTCTTCAAGGCTTTGAGGGGGACGAAAGCAAATAGATTCCAGTGGACTACAGAATTCCACGCAACTTTCGATAAATTGAAACAGTACCCGGCCAGTTCGTCGTTACTGACATCACCCATGGACGGAGAAAAGCTGTACCTTTATTTGGCAGTGTCGGAGGTGGCTCTCAACTCTGTCCTCATATGCCAGGATTTCAACTCTCAGCAACCGGTCTACTATGTAATCAAGACATTGACCGGCGCAGAGACGCGCTACCCACGCGCAAAGAAGTTAGCCTTGGCTCTTGTCTTCTTCGCCCAAAAATTGAGACCATACTTTCAGGCTCATCGCGTGTGTGCTGACCGACTAGCTGCTAAAGTGCATACTCTAGAAACCCGATATTTTTGAACGGTTGGTTAAGTGGGCTATCAAGTTTGAAAAGTTTGACATTAAATTTTGGCCTAGACTAGCCATTAAAGAGCCGACTCTGGCCGACTTCATTGTCAAAATTACGACACCAATTCCTGATGAACAGCCCACTGAGGACGTTAGATTACATGGGGAAGGGTCATAATGGGTTCTCAACGTGGACGGATCATTTATAAACTCAGAAAATGGTGTCGGAGTGATCCTGAGGACCCCAAGCAGGTCTGAGGTGAAGTACTCCCTCAAATTCAACTTTTTGGCTACCAACAACGTTGTTGAGTACAAAACCCTATTAGCCAGGCTAAGACTAGCAAAAGAGTACTCCGTCAGACAATTGACCGTCTACAGCAACTTTAAACTGGTCGTTAACTAGGTAAACGGGAGTTTCGAGGTGTGTAGCCCTCACTTAGCCAAATATTTGGCTAAGGTTTAGGACGCCATCCAGAGATTTGATAAGTTGGACCTAGTCCATATCCCCAGAATAGAAAACTAGAAGGCCGACCAACTTGCTAGGATAGCGGCAACCGAAAATCTAGAACAATATTTAAGGGACATGCAGGAGGTCCTGAGTACTCTCAACACTAAGGAACAAGAAGCAATACAAATCTCCGACATGGAAAGTTGGATGACACCTTACCAGAGATACCTGGTGGACGGAACACTACTAGCAACGCGGACAAAGCCAAGCAGATCAAGAAGACAGCTGGCTTGCACATCATAGTCGATGGATGGCTATATCGTCATTGTTACTCGACTCCTTACCTCCGGTGCTTAACTTCTGAGGAGGCGAATTACGCTTTGAGTGAAATCCAACTTGGGATCTACGGATTGTATATCGATGGTAAAAACCTAGCGTTTAAGATTATGTGCCGTGGATACTACAGGCCGACAATGAAGAAGGACGCCCTCGATTTCGTGAAGAAGTGTAAAAATTATCAACTCTACGGTAATCTTCACCATCAACCTCCCACTGAGTTGAGATCTCTCCAAGCTCCTTGTTCTTTCGCGTAATGGGGGCTCGATATTCTCGATCTATTTTTTATCGTGATAGGGTAAAGAAAATTCATCATCACGGGTACCGATTACTTCACAAAATAAGTTGAAACCGTCCCGCTGGCCAAGATCACGAATCACAACGCTTTAGAATTCGTCCGTCAGAGTATAGTCAGTAGATTTAGCATTTCCGAGCTTATCGTGATTGACAACAGAACCCAATTCTCTAAAAAATATTTCACCAAGTATTGCGTCAATTTAGGTATCAGATTGGTCCACACTTTGGTGGTGTACCCTTAGGTCATAAACCGTACATTACTTTACGGTCTGAAGACCAAGTTGGAGGACGAAGGGCGCTCCTTGGCTAACGAGCTACCCTTCGTCCTATAGTCTTACCGAATGACTCCAAATGAACCGACTCGCGAGACACCCTTCGGTCTCTACTAAGGATTGAAGCAGTAATTTCGGTTGAGATTGGGTTTCTAAGTCTTTGGGTTGAATCATTCGACCCATAAGGTAACTCACAGAAAATTAGGAAACACCATAACTTGTTGGAAGAAGCCCGCGTTGCTACTAGAATACAGACAATAGCCTACAAATAACGAGTCGCTCGCTAGTACAATATGAGGGTAAAAGTGCAAAAATTTGATGTTGGAGACTTGGTCTTGCGAAACATTGAGGTTACAAGTAAGACCGCCAATCGGAATAAACTTTCTCCGAATTGGGAAGGCACTTTTCTAATCTCAACTATTCTGCGAAATAGAGTATACAAACTCCGAACCCAGAATAGCAAGTTGGTTCCACGGATATGGAACGCGATCCACCTTAAGCGCTACTTCCAGTAAGGGTACATGTAGTCATCCATGTGTATACTTGTAAATGTATATAATGTTTACTATTAGTAAAAGAATATTTTCTCCATTACACCGTGTCGTCTCTTCTTTCTTTCTCTGTTCCATGTGCATGTGTATCTATTTGCAGGTTTATACGACCTAAACTACCCTTAAGTTCGGCGAATTTTTACCAGCTCATAATTAAACCCTAGTTATCTATGTGGTTTATAAGCGGTCGTAATTAAATCCTAGTCATCCAGACGGCTTATTAATGGTCAAATTAAACCCTGGTCATCCAGGCGGTCTATTAACGGTCAAATTAATCCTTGGTCATCTAAGTGGCCCATTCTCAGTCACAATCTTAGGGGGCTTAAATAGTACACGTGACAACCTTCTACACAAGGAGATAGCGTGATCAGTCAACGACAATTAATAGGAGCAAAAATACTCCGTCCAAAAGCTGGCCGTCCAGGTTCACACTTGGACAGCGCTACCAAGCCTCTACTCACATACGAGTGTAGAACAGGTTTGACCCGACATCAGGATTCACCTTGATATCTTCTCTAAGATTTAAGTCCATCAGAGAGCGCCACAAATGTCTCAAGGAAGACGGACGACCAACTTGCGTGCAACGCAGCAAGTCGGCCGGCCAACACAAGAGCAAGTAATTGAAAAATGACAATAAAGGCGAAGACACAGAATATCAGTAAAATGGTCATTTTATTGATTGAGCCTGTATAATTACAATAATTTTAAAAAATAAAGAGAATAAAATCTACAGAGGTGCAGAGCTCCCAAGAGGAGGTGGTGGTGGCCCCTGACCATTCCGGTACTATCCCAAGAGGCTCTCTTAGCGCTGGGTAGAACGGTTTGATGGGTCAAGTTATTCCATTGGAAAGTTGGGGTCAACCAACCATGCAATGCGTCGACAAAGGTTGACACCTTCCCACAACAGAGCCACCAGCATATCAAAGACCTCATGGGGGAGTATACGAGTAGCAACTCATTCTTGAGTGATGTCATCTGTCCCACGAGTTGGTTAATACGCCTCACCGTTCGATTATTTTCTTCTCTCAGTAGGGTGTTCTCCATCTTTAGTCTGGCATTCTCATCTTTCAGACTTAACAGCATAGATTCTCTTAGCAAGACGTTCTCATCTTTCAGTTTGACATTCTCCACTTTCAGACTTAAAAGCATAGATTGGAGAGCAGCTCTGCCCTCCTAGTGCTCCGCTTTCAGGAACTCCATCTCCTCTTTGAGTCAGGCGATCTCCTTATCTCGTTCAGAGATCACCAGGTCCCGCTGGTGTAGTCCCTTGGTGACGGCACTCATAATTTTCTCCTCCTATAAAAAACGCTAAGTACCAGCAGTAGAGAAAAAAGGAGAAGGAAATTTATAAATGTTTACCTGTCAGACTTTGTGCACCGGCCTCGCTGGCCTACTCCATGACCTTGGGCTTGGCAGCAGAGGACTAGAGACAGAAATCTCCTGGATAGGCCCAACAGTGGCCTCCGCCGCATACTCCTCCGGCAACTCCGCCGTGAGGTCCACCGCCTCAATAAGCTCTTTGGCGGCAAATTCCTCCGGTGCCTCCACAGTGAGGCCCACCACCTCAACAAGCTCTCAGGCAGCAGGCTCTTCCGTCAGCTCAACGTTGACGCCAACTGCCTCTTTGGGCTCTCCGACGATTGGCACCTCAGGCACCTCTTGAGGCTTACCAGCAACATGCTCCTCAAATAATTTAGCAGCCTACATGACGAGAAGCTCTACAGGCACCTCCAGGCGCTCTACTGCAGCTGGCTCCACAGGCAGCCCAGCAACCTGCTCAGCTGAAGGCTACACAGGTAACTTTGATGGCACCGCCAAATGCTCCGGCTATGGCAGAGTAAGAATGGCACTGCTCATAACGGAGCGCAGCTTGACCATATATGCTTCCACAGTAGCCTCAACTCCGCCTGCACTGGAGCTATCTCCGGTCCCAGTGAACCGCCCCATCATAACATAGTCTGGCTCCTTGGAGGAAGAAGAAGGCATTATTGTTGATGCCTTCTCCTGCCTTAGACTTCTAGGAGCTTCATCGCTGGAAGGCGTGCCAACATACCCAATTATAATGGTGTCTGCCTTCCTCTTACAGGAAGGAACCTTCATCTTCTGCACCGGAGAAGGTATTACCCATCGTGCCTTTTTGGCCTCCTCATGAGAAATCAAGTGATCTCTTCAGAATTCAGGAAAGTGGCCCTCCACCGGCTTCAAAAGTGGCTCCACCGCGGCAGTCTCCTCGGCAGTGGGCATCCCAGTATAAATATCAGGCACCCAACCCCAATCAAGGGCCAAGTCATATCAACATGAATATAGAAGAATCGATTCTTCTAGTTTTTCAGAGAGTCATATATAGCATTGCTGGTTTGGAGTCCTCGTGAGGACAGGGACACCCACTCTCCGCCCTGGACAAACTAAAACATCATCCCAACCGCCTCTATCATTAGCAGTTTTGAATGTTGGCGGAGAAAGATATAAAGTGTACACAAGTAACGCACAACAATTGCATGAAACCGTGCTATGGGGATCTAAAGGGCAGTCAAGATATCCAACAGCTCGTCAAAAATTGGGAGACGTAACCCACTCCTCAAGTGGGCCTCATATATGGTAATGTAGCCCTTAGGAGGGGAGCACGCCCTGTTTCCCTCACTTCGCTAGCATTGATCACTGAAATAATTTGGGTTACAGAAGGAGTCATAGAAATGGATGTAATAAGGTTGCATAATAGTTAGAAATTTTCAAGAAGAAAGTTGAAGGAAAGCGTGAAAAATTTGAAAGTAACAAACGGACCATTTAAAGGAATGTGAACGTTGGAGAAGGAGAATTGTCTCATAAACGTGCACCCATCATTGCTGCACATGTGTCGCTTTTTGAACAGGTACAGTCGAATCAGATCCTCTGACGCATTAATTACCGGGATCGCAAACTCACTGCTTGCATACACGTGGCAAACTTTTTGATTGGCAATCCGGTGGCATGATGGCACGTCGTTTCAACTTCCTTCGCTAGTTTTTCGGATTCTGGTTCAAGCTGTCAACGAATCCGATTAACACTTCCTTCAGCCAATTCTTTGGATTTTGGCCTAGACGGTCAACGAATCCAGTCAATATTTTATTCTCCAGCTCTTCAAATTTTGGTCAAGGCGGTCAACAAATTAGGTTAACACTTCCTTCAATCAGTTCTCCGGATTATAGCCTAAACGGTCAACCCATCCGATCAACGAACTTCTAAACCAGTTCTCCGGATCTTGGCTTTACGATTAGCAACTGCACGCAATACGATCAATAGACCAAGAGTCTTCGCCAGTTTCCTACTAGATCACCTCAGGCATATAACCAAGCCACTCGCGACCCATCTTAAACATGCTGGAGCCCGAAATCCCTAACCACCAGCATGGAGGGCTAGTATTGGTACGCCAATAATAGGCTTGCCCAAAAGGAAGGAACGACCCAAATCTGAAATGGCCCATTTGTGTCTGGACGGTCAACGCACACTGTTGACCGGATGAAATGCTAAATGAGTCAGGAGAAGCCTAAGAGCCTGACGGGTGACTTATTTTTGAAATGGTCAACACTTCCATTAACCGACAGTAGGACTAGTTGACCATCTGAAGGCTAGGCCTCATGTGGGACAAACCCAGCTTGGCCCACACGACCATTTTTGACCAATAACGGTCTTCTCCCTTGATTTCACACTCTCCACAGAAGGTAATTTCTACTATGACGGTTATTAGCATATTCAATACGCATCCCAGAAGGAAGGTGCCAGAATTCTTTTCCTATCTATTAAAAACCCTAACGGTTACAAAATATAGAAGGAAAGTAATCAATCCACTGACCGTTACTGCCATAAAATCTCCACGCTAGAAAATGTAGCGATCCTAACAAAGCGCGAGAATCAAGCCTCATATACAAGGAAGGCCGCCTAGTACGGTAACTATAAAAGGCCATGTGAACAAGTGCTTAGAGCACTGTGTTCTCCAATGCACGCTCTCATTCGTCTACAATAAGCTCACACGCTTTCAGAATAGAACGCTCTCTCTCTTTGCCACTATATTTCCAATGAACACAATGCTTAGAACCAACACTCATTACGAGCCACCAAAGTCTCTCTAAACAAGAACATTCTTCCATCACAAATACTCTCTACATTCACCTTGCACCATTTACTTTCACCTTCTTTATTCAAAGGCTATTTGCTGACTTGAGTGTCGAAATATTTTCGGTGGGACAACCTCCCGCTGTCACTTGACCTCTTGTTCGTAGTTGTGGTGTGTAGGATCTAGACTCAGTGGACGGAGTTGGATTCAGATGAACAACTTGACTCGAATCTATTCAAAACTTGGATTCAGGACGCTCAAATATTATTGCATGTATATAGGCCTAAAAGAGTTTTAAGTATAAAAATAACACATGTATAAATATTTAGAATAAAAAAATATTTAAAAATTATAGAAAAGATCTGTAATAAAATGAGACAGGATTTGAATGTACTTACATTTACTGAATTTTACTAAAAATTGCTTGAAATTTCATTAATTTTACCTTCTTTCTCTTTTTTTCTCTTCTTCTCTCTCTTTTTTCCCCTCTAAATTCTAGCATAAATGAGTCAAAATAAACCAAGGGATCTATTTACAAAAAATTGATGGATGTGCGTCAATTAGATAAGTGTTAGGCACCATGGAGAAATCAATATCATGTACGAGTGCAATTAAACGTCTATCAGGCACCAACATTCTAACATAAATACATATGTGCGCTATTCAAGTATACTTTAGGTACAGATATTTTGCTTAAAATGTATTCATATATGGGTCAGACATATGTCAGACGCATTTAGTCTTAACCTATTTTAATTTCAAATATAATTTTTAATTAGAAATTTTAATTAATCTTAAAAATTTATCAATTTAATTTAATTAAATATTATTAAAAATAACCTTTTAAAATTCATACCTAATAAACAACCATTTAGTCTTAATTTATTTTGATTTCAAACATAATTTTTAATTAAAAATTTTTAATTAATTTTAAAAATCTATCAATTCAATTTAATTAAATATTATTAAAAATAACCTTTTGAAATTTATACCTAGTAAATGTAGTCTGCTTTCTGATATTTTGCGCAGCCTCTGACCCATCTACTGCACCTGCTTTCATCTAATGGGTTTCTCCTTCCCAGAAGCACAAGGCTCGTTTTATTATTTTTTTAGTGACAGATTATTATTTTTTTAATTCATTTCATTCTTTATTGTTTCTTGGTAGAATACTTTGTTGAGAGTTCCAAGTGTGATTTTGAATGAGTTTGAGAGAACTATTATCTTGTTTATTATTTGTTTATAATGAGAGTTTTACTGCCTTGAAATCTCTTATCTGATTGTTTATATTTTCTAAATAGTTATTTTTATGTTAAATTTTTTTAAAATTTTATTTTATTTTTAATTCTTGAGCACATAGGGCAACCCTTTTTGTTATAAATCATTATACAATTTGAATATATAATTGATTTATCACATATTAGCTAATAATCTATATAACACATGAATAATCGTATCATTTTTTTGTTATAATAATGCGTTATTCACTTTTTTTTAAAAAAAAAATTTATCTGTCTATATTTATTATTTATTACACAGTCCTATAATATTTTTTAATTTATTTTTAAATTTACAAATTTGAGATTTAATTTAAAATTTAAGTATCAAAATTATAAAACGTAAATAAAAATCATAAAACGATTATCATAATTAAAAGGCCATTCTCTCAAACTCATAAAGAATCCTAACTAAAATTTTAATTTGTCATGTTAGTATGGTGGCACTCCTATAACTTCTCACTCATCCAAATTTACCTTATTATGGTAAATAATTAAAACATACCCCTATTAATTAAATATTTTAAAGAATATATCAGGAAAAAAGAAAAAAACCCTCTGAAATAGGACCCGCAAGTGGCCCATGGAAGGAGGCAGTGTTCTGTTCTCACAAGGAATAATGAACTACAAGCCAAAAATTTAACCAC
>JAOVVI020008474.1:0-14167 GCA_028571085.2 Nepenthes alata
CATTTAAGGGTAACAAGTCGTGCTAAAGTTTAGATTGGTCCCCAATTCTCAATACAAACTCTCCTAAAATTTGGAGACAAACATCAACTATCGATCTAATATAATGGAAAGTAACACACCATGTAATCTAACCACCTCATTAATATATAATCTCACCAAACGATTCCTAGAAAATATTATTCGAACAGTTATGAAATGAGCCAATTTAGTAACCCGGTTTAAAATCACCCAAACAGTATTATAATTCCTTGGTGTCCTTGACAATCCCATCATAAAATCTATTGTTATATCTTTACACTTCCAGTTGGGAGTTGGCATATGTTGCAATAGATTGGGTAGTTTCTTATACTCGACCTTTAATTGTTGACATATCAAATATCTTCCCACATAGATTGCTATTTCTCTTTTCAAGTTACTCAATTAGAAGATTTTTCTTTAAATCTTGATATATTTTATTAATCCCAGGTAGATAGTGTACTTTGACCGATGTATTTCATGCATGATTTTTTCTTTTAATTCTTTAATATTTAGCACACATATCTGTTCCCAAAATCTCAAAACTCCATTAGCCCAAATACTAAAGTCCTCTCTAGAATCTCTGTTCAAATCTTCAGCAATATCTACCAAGAACAGATCATCCATTCGAACTCGTTAATTCTATCCAAAATT
Organism: Nepenthes alata; assembly: GCA_028571085.2. Lineage (NCBI taxonomy): Eukaryota > Viridiplantae > Streptophyta > Magnoliopsida > Caryophyllales > Nepenthaceae > Nepenthes > Nepenthes alata. The sequence goes on from JAOVVI020008474.1 coordinate 670, forward strand.
TTCGGTTGCACTTGGAAATAGGACAATATTATCCGAGCATATGGGAGTGCTTTTTAATGTTATAATACTTCATAAATTCCAACATCTCCATCTCCTTGATTCTCAAATAGACCACAAAACTCGTCCTTTGATGACTTAAAGTATCCGCCATAATATTGGCCTTTCTCGATTGATAATGAGTCTCGCAATCATAATCCTATAGGAAGTTCATCCATCTTCATTGTCTCATATTTAATTTTATTTGAGAGAATAAATATTTTAGACTCTTGTGGTTCGAAACACCAAAAATTTCTCTTCATATAGATAATATCTCCAAAGTTTCAGTGTAAAGATCACCGCCGCCATTTCTAGATTATACATTGGATAAATCCTTTTGTGTACCTTCAATTATCTCAATTCATACCTAATCACTTTCCCATGCTACATCAGAACACATCCTACTCTAGTCTTAGACGCATTACAATAGTCCATGAATCTTTCGGATCCTTAAAAAAATTGTCAAAATAAGGGTTATCATTAGACGGTCCTTTAATTCCTAAAAATGTCTTTCACAATCCTCTGTCCAGTTGAATTTGACTTCCTTCCACATCAATCGGGTTAATGGCATAGCAATTGTAAAAATATTCTCCACAAATATTTGATAATACCCTGTAAATTCAAAAAAGCTCCTAACTTTGATTACCTTGTTGGTCAACTCTAATTAATTACATCTTCAATCTTCTTAGGAGCGGTCAAAATACGTCCTTTGGAAATTACGTAACCTAAAAATATGATTTCTTCAAATCAAAACTCATACTTCTTCAACTTAGCACATAAACTCCTTTCCCGAAGTGTTTAAAGTACAATCATTAAGTGCATCTCTTACTCTTCGTAGCACCTCAAGTATATTAATATATCATCAATGAATATCACAACGAACTTGTCAATATAAGACAGGAATATTTGGTGCATCAAATTTATAAAAGTTCTAGGGACTCTAGTCCTCCCAAAAGACATAACCAAAAATTCATAATACCCATACCTCATTCTTAAAGCCATCTTCTCCACATCTTCATTCTTAATCTTCAATTGATGATAACCTGAATGAATATCAATATTTGAAAATACTTAGGCCCCTTACAATTGATCAAATAAGTCATCAATTTTCAATAAGAACTATTTATTCTTAATGGTAATCTTATTTAGCTCCGATAATTTATGCACAGCCGCATGGACCCATCACTCTTCTTCACGAATAATAGCTAGGCACCCCATGGGGACAAATTGACCAAATAAAACCTATCTCTAATAGCTCACGTAATTGTTACTTCAATATTTGGAGTTCCAATGGTGCTATTCTGTAAAGGGTTTTTGATATAGGCGTCGCTCCAAGTATTATCTCAATTTCAAATTCAATCTCTCTATTTGGCGGTAGTCCTGAAAGATCATCTGAAAATACATATTCAAATTCAGATACTATTGTTATGTCCCTTCTCAATATACTATGGCTGTCAATTGTGTTTGTGTAAGTCAAATAGGTTGGCACCCACTTTTTATCAAATGGCAAGCATGCAATTCCGAAATCAAGTGTGGGGATTATTTTTGTATTACTCCTTGAAAATAAAACGGTTTACATTTTGAAAATATAAAATACATCTTATTATGAAAGACGATCCCATTAACCCAAATAATACACTTAGGGTACACAATATCCATGACCAAAGACGATCTCGTAAGTGTGGACAGGTCTAATGAAAAATCAATAATCTTCAGAGGTGATACTAAATAAGGGACTAACTTAGGAGACACAAATGAATGCGTCGACCCTAAATCCAAAAATACATGAGTTAAAGTTTTAAAAATTATAAGTTTACCTCCAACTACCTTAGGCGACACATTTGCATCTTGGGTCGTCACCATGAATGCTCTTCCTAAATCACTTGGCTTCCTCGTCGTTTGCATTGAGGGATGAGGTTAATCTTTGATCATACAGTCGATTTGGTCATAATTAAAACATGCTCCAAAGATTTTGTAGCATGGCCTTCCTCCATGAAACTTTCCACATTGAGGGCACATGAGCACTAATTGTTGAGAGCTTAGTACACCCTAGAGTTCAACTCCTCTCTTCCCTTTGTCCGTCAACTTGATCTTTTATGGAATCCTCCCGATCTCAAACTTTGGCCTTCATGGCTAGCTGACTCCTTTTCAAAGGATTTCTCTCTTTCTAACTCTTATTCAAATAAGAGAGCCTGATCTGGCACATCTCCGTAAGTCCTCAATTTCACTGTCACCAATTACTTTCGAATTGCATCATTCAACCCTTGTAGAAATTTTCACGCCTCATTATGGACTATGTGAGGGGTATAAAGGGATAGCTCGGTGAATTTGGTATTACATTCCACTACTATTCGATTCCCTTGCCACAAACAAGCGAATTGATCCTCTTTTTATTCTCTCAAGCTCGTCGAAAATACTAATCTATGAAAACTTCTATGGACATGTCCTAAGAAATCTTTTCGTTCTTCAATACCATGGGTCACTTCTTCATTGACAACCAATTATCCACCTCTCCTTCTAGCTTATAGGAGGTGAACTTAACCTTATTCTCCTCCGAGCAATCTATCTTGAAATTTTTTTTTTCAATCCGACGGATCCAAACCTCCACCTTTATAGGATATGGGTTGCCCATAAATTCTAACGTCCTCTCATTGTTAAAACAATCATTTGTAGTCGCCATTGGGCTAGCCAGGGTGGCTCCGAGTTATGAGACCTCATGCCACGGAATCCAGTACATCGTCGAGCCTAGCCATGATGGCCAAGTACTCTTCTTCCTAGTCGAAGCAAGAGTCGGGTCCAACATTTCTTCCTTATCCTGACAATATCTTTCATTCATATCACAAAATATTTAATCATATTAGATTCACAAATTAGAAATAAGACATCTTTCTTACAACTTCTCTGATACCACTTTAACCTGTTACATTCCAAATCTCAAATCTGTCATAAATGGTTATTGAATTAATAATTATCTAATTAATAATCTGATTAATTATAAATATAAATTTTATGTCGATACCTTGATCAACCAAATAAAGTAATATAGCTAAATATAAGATTAAAAATATCACATCATCATGTGGTTCTGACATCAATCAAACTATAACATCAAATCTCATATAAAGAGTCATATCTAATCTATATAATAATTAAAGTAATCAATTCAACATAACTGATTATCATTGCTATTCAACCATCAAATGTACCAACATCCAATTACACTACAAATCTAAAAAATAACATAAACTACATCTATGATATCATATCAACTTTTATACATAACCAATGTCTGAATAACATCAACATTAAACTATTGTTCAAAAATTTAAATATAACATCAAATATTTTATAAATTATGATTCTAATTTCTTCAAACAATTGTTTCTTTAATCCTAATCATCTTACAAGTGCCCTAATCTTTCATTTGAAGGGATTAGTAGAAAAATAGAAATAGTGTGAGTCAAAAGTTTAGTAATATATATAATTTTATAATTAAATATATGTATGATTTGTATTAAAAATATATTGGAAGGAATAATATACTCAACTTTTTAAATTTTCTTATTATGTTCTTATTAATATTCATGTCCTAAAACGGTATTCAAATGTAACTATCCTAGGAACCAAGGGTTAGTAGAACCTTACTGATTAAAAGAGTAGATAATCAAAACTCAAAATATATTTACTTTCACATAATAAAAGACTTTACACTATTATTTAAAATCTATAGGTGGGCCATCATACGTACAAAAAAAATTTATAAATTTTGAAACATACAAGAAAACTTTTAAATATACAGAGCATTATATACAAATTTGAAGTATGCATGAACTATTTAGTCATAATTTCAATACATATATGAAGAAATATTGTAGACATTTACAAAATAATGTAATGAATAAGTACTTGGATATGAATTTTACGCATAATTTTTGAAAAATAGGGAGAATTTTATATGCATGTCAAATATAAATATCTTAGTTATAAAATTATATCATATTTAAACATTTAAAACACGAAATACTCATAAAATTGAGGAAAAAATAATAACAAAAAAAAAAATTTAGAATACACTTGCTTTAACTTGAATTTTACCAAATTCTAACTCGGAATCACTTGAATTAAGTTTCTCTAATATCCTCTCTCTCTTTCACTTTCTTCTTCTCTTCTCCTTCTTTCTCATCTCTCAAGATTATTTAAAATATGACTGAATTTTAGCCAAACTCTCTATTTATAATAGAATGGCGCTCAAGCATGCATCGAGCGTCATGGCCAAACTTTGCGGCGCACGAACACCACTCAAACGCACGTCGAGTGCTAATCTCACACAAAAAGAATGCTCAGGCATCCTTCAATCGTTCAACGAGTGTGAGTATACTGGAAAGTATACTCGAACTTTGATCAGGCATATATTAGGTGTGATCACTCTGCCCACCCTACACATGGGCACGTGTTAGGCACAGATCAAGCATCAATCAATTCGATATGGCCTAATCTAATTTTAACTTTTGACCTAATTTTTTTCTTCATTTGATTTTAATTTTAATTATCACAATTTAATTAATCATGATTAAATAAAATTTAAACTCGAACCTTATAGTTAGAGTGTATCCATTCCATCACTTGTTATTTAATTTTCGAATCCTGACCTATGGAAATTCTTCTATTTTAGGAAAGTGTCCCATTTTCTAAAATCATACAAGTTGGCCTACAGTGTTCCTTTGCCAATTTGCCGAAGGAAATTCTAAACATTAGATTGAGCTTGGTAAAAGGTATTGAGCTTTTCAATCAGAGTTGAATTTTGGTAGGATACTAAATGAGTTTTGATTCCTCCTTTCAAGATAGGGCTCCGCTATCATATTTTCATGACCTTATTTGTACTCAATAATAAAATTATAATCGAGTAGCTTAGAAATTAATTTTTTTTTGCTATGACAAGGTTCTTACATTTTGTTTCAAAAGGAATTTGGGTTTTGTTGATCAGTTTTGACAATAAAGGCCTTCCTAATAAATAGAATCATCACTTCTTAATTACCATATCTAATGCTAATAACTCATTTTCATAAGTCAAAAAAATGGATGGTCTTTATGGCGACCCAAACTTGAATCAATCGATCTAGCATAGACCAACCATGTGAAAACCTCAATAATAAATATCGATTATAAATAAAATATAATTATAATAATACTATCATAAAATTTATCATCTCAATTAGAAGATAAACGAAATAAATATCTGGATACCTCAAAACTCTAACGGACACAACTCTAAAATAAGTATCCCACGATTGTCTCGAAAATAAAATTTTGACATACCTCTACCTATACACTCTTTAGGAAATACTTAATTCCTGGCTAGCTCTACTATCCTATATTATCCTGGAATTAAAAATAAAGACATAAGGAAGAATTGAGAGCTCAGTAAGTAATATAACCAAGAATACAGTAAACAATAATTATATTGGATAATAATATAAATGAAAAGTAAAAGTAATACTAATATCATGACAACTAACCACTATTGTTTGAGACTTTAGACTATGTTGTAATCATCACTTAAGGACAATACCAGTCACGACTATCAAGGATTACATCAAACTCGTAAACCATGAGTATAACCTAGATTCTATTGAATTCGAATATCAATAAGAAATTTGATTCTGCTGAACCTATTGAAATAGAGGTCACTATTATAAGAAATGTTTTAAAAATCTTCCCAAATTTTATTTTGTCATTATAAATTAAATCCATATATTCGCATCCTGATGATTGGGTAACCACTACAAGGTAACTAATATTTGCACATTAGACATCCAACCACAAAGGTCTTAAGAGACTTAGCTAACACATGGCATAAAAATACATCCGAATGAATTTGCCAACATATCATATAGGAATACATCCAAATGACTTTGTCAATACATGGTATAGAAATACATTTGTATTACTTTATTAACACATAGCATAAAAAAACATCCAAACATATCAAAATGGCATCCCTCGTTACAATATCTATTGATATCTCAATACATTGTTCATACGATTATAAGTATTTCTAAAAAAATTTTAACCATAATATGCTAGAGCATGGATTAGATAAAAGATGACTGTAGACTATACTATGTTTCATAAATTTTATATTTCTTGATACCGTAATATTTTTATACACGCTTTTCGTCCTAACCATAGAGTAAATAATAAGTTGAATAACAAAGCCGACGAGTATTTATTGAATCGAAGGGAAAGCTAATCATAGATGTCTATTTAGAGTACCTCCTCACTGCCTTATACAACCAACTTCTACTCTATCAAAATCAACTCAGTGTTAACTAACCTTGATTATCTTTAAACATGTCTAGGATGTGTTTACACCAAGTAAAACATCCAACTCTCCTATACATAGCCTACCTCTTGGCCACTAAGGGGAAGAAGGATCCTACATGTCCAATCCCTTATTTTACAAGCCTAAATCATTAAAAATTTTAAGATTTTTTACCATGTTACCCTATAACATAACAATAAAAACTAAAACTCTTAGTAATGGTCAATACTCTAAAAATTTCACTACAAAGAAGGTATCATTCAACTACACTTAATCTATCTATAAGTAGGTAAATTAAAATTTTACCAAACACTATCATACAAGTTATGCATAAATATGTAGATGGGTCATACTTAGTCCCTACTACACTCCGCCAATTCACGTATCTATCATGGATCCAATCAATTTGATATATAAAATATATAATTGTTCATCCCTTCATATTCTAAACGCATATAACTATTTAGATTAAACATGATTCAATATTATTTATTTAAATATATGGTTAAGTTACCATTTTACCTCTACAAGTTCCTAAGGTCCCAACCACAAGGGAATTTGGTTCATTCTATAGTATCTATCAATATAAACAACTCAAATCATTATAGTACACATAAATCCTTAATATAATACATTATAGATATGCAAACTAAGATATTAACTCACCAAATCTCATAGCCATGCCACAATCAATAAGGGAAAAACTATTTTAGAGAACTACTCAGATAGTATACTTTAAATATTAGTAGATATGAAGTTTTATTACATATTAAAATATAAGCATATAAAGTTTGCCTTAAATCCTTAAAATGGTCATGAAAGGCACAACCACAAGGGTTATTTTTGTCCCTTTTCTTTGTTCCATTGTTGTAATTAAGTCTACCTGTTATAAAACTTATGGATTTATAATTTATGAAAAAATTGACATACAAAGTTTACATATTTACCCCCTATGGGCTCTACCTAGCCACGACCAACAAAAGAGGGTCTCCTGCTCTATCATCTACTAGTATAATATCTCATAATTCTCATCTTTTTACACTTTAAATGTATGGTTCTATCAATTTAACTCAAGAATCATTTGGCCTATATGGAGGTCAACCTGAGATAATCACAATGTCAAAAAGAGAAGCTCATAATCTTTATGGCTGAAATTCTCTAAGGGAAGACGTTAAAACAAGAGAGAAAGGAGGAGGCAAGGTTATGAATACGGGGAATGAGCAACTAAGGCTTGTTTTCATAAAATGGGTGGCCGGCAATTAGGGATTAATTCAGCTCCCTTTATTACATTGATATATTTAAGTAGGTGAATATTCTGAAAATAAGGGAGAGAGGCGGCCGAAGTAGGAGTGAAGAGAGGGCCATGTCATATTAGGGTTCAAGAAGGGAAATTAGAGTTTTCATTTAGTTATTAAGAGGGCCGGTCAAAAGCGTTAAATTAGCTTATTAATGATCATTCCATTTTTATAATATGTATCTAAGCACAAGAGAGGCAGTCAAATTCATATACAAAGGCCGAGCCTCAAGCTAGTGTGAAATTAGGGTTTTGACTCCTAGGGTTTTTCTTTTTTAATTTTTACATTTTGGCTAATTAATTTAATTAATTTTTTTAACATATAAAAAAACCAATATATTTTTATATATTTATAATAAATTCTATTTAATAAAATAATATATTGAACATAATATCTATTACTATTAAAGAAATTACTAAAATATTCTTCAGTCTACTTTTTGCATCTAATTAGTTCAGGGTTTTCACAAAATTAATTTAGACCTCTATACAAATTTTTGGCTTCAAAGCATATCATCTGTACTATTATTTTCATAATTAATGATATTTACTAATTGAGAATCCAATTGTTCTAAATAGGAAACACCAGGGTATTACAGTCATCTCCTTAAAGAAATGGCTGAAAACGTTTATTGGTTGTTGCTCTTACATTAACTCAATTCCATTGCATATCCGCAAAGCATTATATTTAATCACAAAACTTTTACTTAAAATCAAGAACGGTCAAAATAGGGGGTGGGACATTGTCGTTTTGAGCCTCTAAAAAGCCTCATTAACCTCATTAGGCTAGATAAACATATTCTTTCGCAATAGGGCAATGAGAAGTGCGGTTATTATTTTGTAGTCTCAAATAAACTTTCAATAATATCCTATGAGTAATAAAAAACCATACGAGAACTTAATAGACTTGGGTGATTCCCAGACAAACATGGCTACTATCTTGGAGGGATCAACTTTGGCCCCTTTTGTTGAAATCACATGTCTCAAATAATTTATCCTATTACAAAAAAACTTATACTTATACATCTTGGCATATAATTGATGAGCCCTTAAAACCTATAAGGGTTTTTGAAGATGCGATTCATATTCTTCTTCTATAGCGTTGAAAATCTTAATATTATCAAAATATGTAAGTATGAATTTCTTGAGAATTGGTTGAAAAATCTCATTCATTAACTTTAAAAATATGGCCATGAGCACTGGTCAAATCCAATGGCATAATGAGGAACTCTTAGTATCCCTTATGAGTTTGAAATACAATTGTGAGGATAACTGATTCCCTCATTCAGATTTGACGATACCCTGACCTTAAGTCAAGTTTTAAAAAAATAGTGACTCCATGTAATTTATCTAATAACTCGTCAATGAATGTGTTAGGATCATTTTTATGTTGTCATATTTCGTGATCATATTTGGTCATGTGTCGATATTGGGTTATATTCATTGAAGTGCTAAATCAACTTATTTTCATGACTGTCCATTTTCAGTGTCATGCGCCTACTATTTGCCTGATCTGTCTTCGAGCCCAATTTTTAATAGTTTTGCGCTTGCTATGAGCTCTCAATTTGTTCGAACCCCAATTCTTGTAGCCTTGTGCCTGCCATGTGTTTGAGCCCCAAAACTAATAACCCTGCACTCGAAGCTCGTCGCCTTATTTCTCAAGCGCCCATGTGTGTGGGTGCGTGAAACCCTATCTGTGCTCGCCGCGCGCTCAAGCCACAGCACGCATTTCTCCAACAGCTTTATTTTTAAACGTGTTTTGAGACTCCCTATATATTTATGTCTTATGATCTTAACCCTAAGGCCCCTGGACGACTTTGGAGGAGCATTTCACTTGAAAATTTCATCAACTTTGTGCTTTATTATTGAAAAAATTTCACACCAATAATTGTGCTCCATTGACAAAATTTTCTCTTCACATCGTGCTCTCTCATTTTTACCTTTTTTTGCCTGTTAATCTTTGTGGTGACGTTGGTGGTGTGGATACTAGGCTTCAGTGGTGTTTGGCAATTCAAGTGGTTCGAGAGAAAAAATTAATATGAAAATCAAAAGGCGTCAGGTTCCATTACCATGAGTAAATCTAAGGAGTTTTTTGGTAGGGTCTGTATAGTAGGCTAGATTAGCACATCGTTACCATACGGTCTGTAAGTTAATTTTTATCGTGTATATCTTCCTTAACCGTTGAAACCTAGAGAATTTTTCTCGATAGTTATGGTTATCGAGTTTTTTTTCGTTATAAAAAATTATCAATTTATTGTTATTTGTTATTGTCTTTATTTATATACTTGTATTGCTCATATTATCTAGAATTTAAATATTCTTTACGTATATTGAATATTTATTTATTTATATTACCATCGCTAATTTATTGTGGGGTCAAAATTTGTGTGTGATTTGAGACGAAAAGTTTATTTTAATTGGTATTAGAGGCTTACCCCAATCCGTGACCCCCGATCTAGATGTATACTAGTGGATTACTCTCTATTCTTTCCTTTATTGATGAGAGCAACTATACATATTAGAAGGTTCATATGAGAGCTTTTCTTAAATCGATGGATGAGCATGTGTGGGCTAGCACTCAAACGGAATGGACACCACTTAGAAGTTCAACCAATGATGAGTCAAAAGTTTTATCTTTGTGGTCAAAATAAGAACTTGATATTTGTAATTGAAACAGTAATGGACTACATTTTATTTTTATGGTTGTATCTTTTGAAGAGTTTAAACACATATTTATGTGCAAAACCTGTAAAGATACATTGGACATTCTTGAGATTACCCACAAATGAACAAAATTAGTAAATAATTTAAAATTAAAAATGTTTACCACTAAATTTGAAAAAATCCATATAAAAGATGATAAAATATTTGTAAAATTTTATACACAATTAAATGATATTGTGAACTCTACGTTTAATGTAGAAGAACGAATTCTTGAATATAGAATTGTTAGAAAAGTTCTTATTTCGCTCCCTGAATGATTTAGACCTAAAGTACTGCTACTGAAGAAAGTAAAGATCTTGATAAAATAAAAATCGAAGAATTTGTAAGATCTCTCTAAACTTATGAGTACATACTTTTTCAATCAATGAAGAATAAATCGATTGCTCTAAAATCTGTTAGGAAAGATAGAGACTTGACTCCAATGAGGAGTTGAATAATGATGAAAATTTTATCTTATTTGTTAGAAATTTTAAAAAATTCTTAAAGAAAAATAAATTTTCATCTGACAAACTAAATGTGAATTTTAAACGATCTTTTAAACTTGATAAGAAAGATTAACATGAAATTAAAGAATACAAATCAAAAAAATACCCAAGTCGTTCAATGCCACGAGTGTAAAGGTTTTTGTCATTATTGGGCTGAATGTTTAAATCTTAAATGCCAACAAGATCAAGCTTAAAAGCTAATGTGATCTTGAGCGATGACGAAAAAAAAATGTTAAAAGATGCACTGAAGATAGCCCTGTCAAGTATATAGCTTTTATGACCTCGATGTGTGGAACTAATGAACATTTAGAACAAAATATTAATCTATCTGATAACTCTGAGAACGAGTCAGAAGTTGAATTGTATGACCATTAGGATGCGTACGATAAATTATTTAAAAGATATCTACAAATTAAGAAAATTAATGTGTCATTAAAATGTAAACTGACAAAAATAAAAAAAAAATTAACTTTTATATTTAAGTTAGATACAAAAGTTCAAGAAGTTAAAAAATTATAAAGTTCATTTACTGAAAAAATCATGACTCTTGAATCTGATTTTGAGGCTGCTCGAAATGATTTGAAATAAATTTTTAATGGGTCCAAGCAATTGGACCATATGCTCGGTTTGTGAAAAATTGGAAGAAATAAAATTAGGTTGGGTTATTCAGAAAATATCTTGCAAACCAATTGTAACCCTAAAAGTGTATTTGTCAGAGCCACTTCTTTCACAAGACAAAGTAGCACATTATCTCCCCATATTGATCAATTGCCAAGCGTTTCTCTAGAGAATTGGGTCAATACCCAAAATGTTCGGAAGCAAAGGTATAATTCGAACGTCGATACCAAATTTGTCCCAACATGTCATGGGTGCGGCATTGTTGGCCATATTCGCCCCCACTGCCCTATAACGTTGCGTCAATATAGTTTTCGGTAAAACTCAAAGATAAAACATTTCATTCACTATATCACCCTTTTAAATAATCATGCTACTTTAAGTAACACTATAAAACGGGGTAAAAATATATGGATCAAAAAAGTGAGCTCTACCATTTGGTTATTCATGACAAAAAGGGAGAGTAGTTCTCTACTTTAGAGGGAGGCTTAGTGATTTGCTTTAGGGGGAGCTAGGGGGAGTTCTTTTATGATTAATTATTATCTTTTATGATTATTTTTCTATTTATCCCTTTTTATTATATTTTTACTATTATCTATTTTTGCACTAACCATATTTGTCCAAAAATAGCAGTTCTTCCTTGGCATACAGTAACTTGATAGCTTCCGTATTTTTTGCACTTCATTTTGTATTTTTATCAATTATATTTAGGAGTCAATTTTTCTATGCATGAGTTCTATCTTAGTAGTGTCCGAGCCCGTGATTATCTTGTATTTTATTTTTATTTTTTTGTAAGGCGTTTTTTGTCACGAAATTGTCAAAGGGGGATATTGTTAGAACCATTTTTGTGTTGGCATATTTCGTGATCATATTTGATTGTGTGTCAATATTGGGTTATGTTCATTGAAGTACTATATCAACTTATTTTCGTGACTATCTGTCCCCAGTGTCATGCGCCTACTGTTCACCTGATCTGCGCTCAAACCCAGTTTCTAGTAGCTTCGTGCCTATTGTGAGCTCTCCATTCCCTCAAGCCCTAATTCCAGTACCCTCGTGCTTGCCGTGCACTCGAGCCCCAAAACCAGTAACCTTGCGCTCGAAACTCACCGCCTTATCATTTGAAGCTCGCCGCCTTATCGCTTGAGCGCCCGTGTGTGTGTGCGTTAAACCCTATCCGTACTCACCGCGTGCTCAAGCCACGACACGCATTTCTCTATCGTCTTTATTTTTAAACGTGTTTTTGAGACTCCCTATATATTCATGTCATATGATTTTAATCCTAAGGCCCTAGAACGACTTTGGAGGAACATTTCACTTGAAAATTTTCTCATCTTTGTGCTCAATTATTGAGAAAACTTCACACCAACGATTGTGATCCATTGACAAAGTTTTCTCTTCACATTGTACTTTCTCATTAATACCTCTTTCCGCCTGTTGACTTTCGTGGTATTGTCGGTGGCGTGGACATTGAGCTCCAGTGGTATTCAGCAATTCAAGTGATTCGAGAGGGAAGATTGACGTGTAAATTGGAAGGCGTTCGGTTCTATTACCACTCGATTAGGTTAACGCATTGTTACCACTCGATCTGTAAATTGATTTTCATAATGCATATCTTCTCTAGCCGTTGAGGTTCGGATGATTTTTCTCAATAGTTGCGGTTATCGAATTTTTCTTTTGTCACAAAAAATTATCCCATTATTATGATTTGTTATTGCCTTCATTTATATACTCGTATTGCTCATATCATCTAGAATTTAAATATTCTTTACATGTATTAAATATTTATTTATTTGTATTACTTTTACTAATTTTGCATTTTTGGTAGCACAAGTAACTATAGGGCCTTCCACTAATTAGCCAGTAGTTATCCTTAAGCACAATTTGGTACTCCTACGGCTTTTTTGAGGCGACGACCTTGGTTTTTGAAAAACTTGTTCAAATGGCCTTAACAAGTTAATAAATTTTTCTAGTAAGTCCAACATTGCTCTTAATTTATAGCTGTATAGGAGTTTTAGCACTGCT